>NPHW01006389.1:0-22402 GCA_002240705.1 Elaphomyces granulatus | reverse complement strand
TTTTTTTTTTTTTTTTTTGAAGATGGAGAATGGGGCTTGGGAAGGGTCTGGTCTAGGGAGGGAAAAATATCTAGGAAAGAAGCCTAGGGGAAAACTTCCCAGGCGTCCTAGGCTTCCATGGATCGACTAGGGAGCCCCCAAATCCTCCGAATTACTGGTCGAGCGGTCCCGGATGGAGATATCCCAGAAGCTTCTTCGTAGTGTCGGTCGGCTTCCTCTTTTTTTTTTCTCCTAGTCTCCTTCTGCAGGTCTCCATTCCTCTCTCGATCTCTCTCTCTTTCCTGTTCTGAAAGGGGGGACAAAGAGAGACGAAGGGAGCTAAAGGCTCAGGAGTGGACAATGCAGCTGTCCCAGACGTCGGGGGCGAATTGGGCGATCGACGACTGTACTGAGCTGCTTGCTGTCTAGTGTGGCTCACCAAGCAGCCGGGACGTGAAAATTCAATTTGGAGGCCTGTAACTCCCATCCCCAGCTCATTCTGGGGCGCCTTCAATCGAATCTCCCACGAACACCCCCCTCAGCCGCCTTCCCCTCCAGTTGGTGCTCAGCTCGGTCCCCGCCCAGCGACAGGCTCCTTTTTTTGCCGCGCCAAGCTAGCAATACTGCAGTCGAAGAGAACTCTTGACCATTAGAGAAATCAGAGAATGTGGCATTCTGAACAGTGAGAACGTCAACATCAGACCTCTACTGCCGAATGTAGGCCCGACGACAGCCGGCCAGGAAAGCGGCCGCCCTGCGGCGTGTGGAGAGACGCATCAAGGCCCTGTAATCTCCGGGAGAGAGCCTCTGGCCAGCTTTTTTCATGAGTAAGAGCTGTGCGCAACATCGGGAGGGTACTGAGGGGTGTCATTGGCAGAGACTGGGAAGTGCCGGTTGGGATCTGTAACTAGAGACGGAAAGGACGCCCGGAGTAGAAGGGATGTCGTGCATGATGTGCAGGAATCGCCGGTGGCGCGACGTGGGTCATCGTAAAGAAGTTAAAGCGTGCATTAGGGGGGAGAATCAGGGTCTCTCCGGTGCTGCAGCAGTTAAGATATGGAGGGGAAGGGGGGTTGGAAGGAGGGTATGCAGGAATTGATGGCATGGGGGTTTGTAGTTAGTTATTTTTTTTCTTTTTGATTTGCATTGACGTCGTTGGTTGGATGAAGAAATGGGGCCGACTGGCTGAGGAAAAAAAGACCAGCAAAAGAGCCAGGCCTTTACAGAGAACAGTAGTATGTACCTACTAGGTAGGAATTAGTTAAGGTTAGGGATTCATTACGGAGTACCTTTCCATTAATGGGTAACCGGTACCGGGTACCGAGGGCGGGCGGTAACGGGAACCGTAACGGGAGCAATAACGGTCTTGCCGCTGATCCCAGCCTGGGCGAAGTGGTTATCCTGGTAACTTGCGGTTATATGCAGGACTCCATCGTCACGCTAAACATGATCCCTGTAGGTACTCAATGTTTATGATATCCTTTTAGGAGAATACTATATAAGTGAGAAAGAGAGACATCTTCAGTGTGGTCCGACAGTAATATATACCTATGTGCAAAAGGGAGACTACCTTAGGTACCTTATAAAATGTCGTTATTATGTCGTACCCGAAGTATACTTCTTTGTACTATGCACATGAAGTGCTTGTACAGTACATAAGATTCCATACCAAAAGCAGTATAATTCAGTGATGATCGAGTACACAACAGTTTGTATGTACCTACGTATATAGGACTTGTAGTATGTACCACACGTGAATTTAACACGTGCTCTTGAGCCTCTAAATCAGCTCGTGACCCATGAAGCCCTGAGTCAGCTTCCACGTCAACTTGCCAACATCAGCCGCCCTCATCACTATTCCTGATACAACTCTGCACGGCATGCAAAAAGCTCCCCTGTCTAAGATACAACATCTCGCTAATAGCTGGTGGGAAGAGAGACACCAAAAATAAAATAAATAAAATAACAAATAACAAATAACAAATAATACATTCAAGAAGAAAAACAAAAGAAAGAAAACCAAAACAAAGTCAAATAAAATAAAACAAACAAAAAAAGGTCCAGACCAGCGGCGGAACCATCTCATCCCACTTTCCCTTTTTCTCCCAGGTCTGGCCTCCTCGTTCCGACAGCTTCACCGCGGTCCGTGAAGCACAAGATCGGGTCCCTACATGAGCGGTACTCCGTGAATCTGTGGCCGCCGGGGTGGCAGCAACAACACGAGATTCGAGAAAGACCCTTGACGACGATCTAGAAGGACTGGGGAATCACAGCTTCTAGCCCACCCTTCCTTTCCTTCCCCCCTCCCTCGATTTCTCTTCCGGCTCCCCGTTATGGATCGCTCTGACGCGTAATCTTACCGTAAGCTACGGTGGATCCTCCGTGGTGCGGATGGAGATTGCTGGTAATAGTGGTGGTGGTGATGAGATGAAGATGGTGGCGAAGGTGATGAAATGAAGGTGATGAAGGTGATGAGATGATGGCGATGATGAGAGTGAACTTCGCAAGATATCTATCTGGAACCACCGCAGGCAAATGTGCTCCTCCCCCTGCCTTTAATCCTAGAAGGTCGAAGCTCTTCAACCTAGCGATCATGGGAGACTCTGCTACATACCACACCGGCTGTGCTCATCTCGGCGCTCGACAGGCGGTGCATTGTGGAGAGCAGAACCTTATATTTCAGGGTGGGCAGGCTAAATTACGCTGATGAACCGAATTCTTTGGCCTTTGACAGGCCCCAGGCTGGCATCTCATTTCTGTCAGTAGTCACCCTTGAACTCCCCAGCCTGACTCGGACAACCATTGCCGTCCATTATTGCCAATGGTGCTGCCGCCGCTGGATACGCAAACGATCTGTGACAATTCGGGCCGCGAGCCACATGTTCTCCACTTGACAATGAGGTTCACCAAGGGAACGGCAGGAGGCAGCCGAGGCATTTGTGACTATCTCGTCATATACTGGGTGGCTGCCTTGTCGAGGCGCGTCCCCGTCGCCGTTCGCATAAACTGACCCTCTGCGCCCTGTCTCCCGTATACTATCCCATTGTTGGCTGCATGCTAGTGCCCTATCTGCTCTTTTGGCAAGCAGCCCCGTGCGGCGGCTGGTCAGAGGTGTTTTGAGATTGATGATCAAACCCCGTCTCAGAGGGGAACGTGGCAGTACGCAACGGGGAAGAAAAGCTCCGGCGGGGATACTCATGGCTTCCCTCCCGAGATCGTCGCTTAATATCCGGAGTCCAGACTGACGTAGCGGCCGGCGTTGCATCAAGCCCCAATCCCCAGCACATGGCTCCATTCACTTGGCTTCTCTCGGATGGGAACTGTCACCAGCCGCCTATCCAATGGCAGGCTTCATTACGCCTCTGCAGGGTCTTTCAACAAGAGCTTGATTGAGTAACAATATGCGGAAGTCTGCCAAATTGGAAAACCAGGGATCAGCCATTTCCCTGCCACTAACGGATGGAAGCCAAGATAACAACAACGACCAAAAAGTCTTCTGGAATGACGCCCTGGTTGCGTTGCGTTGCAGCATGGCCCCGGTGAACGAATCGGACAGCTTGGGCCAACCTATCTCGATGACCTGGATTGTCGTGTTTTAGTGACTACTACGTCTTCAGTGGGAACCTAACCCCTTGCACCCGAGCCAGCCAAGGGGAAATCAACCAAGTCATTGGCACCGGATGCCTTCCGGAATCTGCAGGTTATCTGTTTCTGAGGCATTCATAGCGGCCCAATGGTCAAGAAACCGCCTTGACTCGGAGTTACTGCGAGAAGTGGCAAAAGGGTGGCTTTCCAGCCTTGCTGAAAGCCCATCTAGTATCTCTAGTTATCGCTCTATGATGGCTGACTTGGGTATATCAACTATTCCTAGCGGCAGCTTGCCGGGGCAGACTGGGCATAAATACAGATTCTATCGGAGAAGCAAGAGCCCTAGAAATGGGAAAAGAAAACACAAGAGTAGAAGGCTAAAAGAGGGAAATGAGGGAAAAGAAAAAAAAGAAAAGAGGCAATTTATGCATAATAAATCACATATTGATTCATTCCCTGGTATTCCCAGTCACTGTTTTTCTCTCTCGACGACTTCAGTACTTAGTTTGAAGCGTCTAATCTCTAAATGATCTACCTCTACTTTCCACAATTGCAAAGAAGCGGCGCTCCTAAAACTGCCCCCACTTATCTGCAGGTGTCTTCATATCACTAGATCTACGAATCAAAATTCACGCCTCTACCAGTGATGCCGTAGGTGGCGTCCAAGACGGATCGCCAAAATCAACATCATGTCCTGAACCTTACGATATGAAAACAGCTCGACTTTTTTGAGATAGGCGCTGCAACTTGAACCTCCAATTGGTCGGATTCGGGGTGGACCGTCGTGGTCGTCAAGCCCTTCTCGGCTACTACCGTAGTAAGGTGAAGCCAGTGACGGTTTAGAATAAGGTTGTCAGTGATCTAGAAGGTTTTTAACTTTTAAGGTCCCGAGACGAGCAATTCTGAGTTAGCGTGTCCGCAAACAAACTTTTATAGTTTTTTGCCATTGGAAGATCGCTAAAAGGAGTTTATTATCACATCGTCAAAGTGACAAGTGACCCACTGACTTTGAAGCCATAAGCCATTTCAAAGGATCAATTAAAAAAGGGAAATTTAATAAAGTCTTCTATCGATTGATACAGAAAAGGAAAGCTACTTTCTTTATTTTATATATACATATATTCTATAGCCATGACCATTCTTCCACAGCTGCAGTATACTATACATAGCTACCCGTTTTTGATGCAATCCCTGTTAACTTGAATTGTGTCCACTAAAATCGATAAATAGACAGTTATATAATTAATCTGCGATGCAAGTCCATTTGAAAAGGAAAAGATGGAGATTATGATCAATGAGATACAGTAGAACCTCGCCATAAGCTTAGGGTATATTAGCTCGGCCCAGCACAATCTCAGTAGGTATCAGACATTGACTGCTACTGAGACTCGAGCACGCCCACTCCGTGTCAGTGTCAGCAATAATGGGTCTCAAACCTTCTTAATTCTCATATCTACTAATAATAAGTTGTGTTTTAGATATTTGTCAGACTCAGACCTCAGACACACCGGGCATTCACATGTACACTCTGCATAAGGATAGGTCCCGAGTCCCGACTACCTACCTATGATAATATTTGTAAATAAGGATAATCCCTAGTATGTAATAAGTAAGTACAAGGATATCCTTAATTTCCTGACGACTGACGTGATAAATATCCTTCAACTTGATTGGTTGGCAGACGAGAAAACTTCAAGTTTCTGTCTAAGGTCTTCAGGAGAATTCAAGTTTCTGAAATGGTATCGTACTTGGCGATCTCTAGCAGGTTGACGCTGACGCCAATAAGCTTTTAAGGGGGCTGGCCAAATCGAATCGAAGCCACGTAATTCAAAGAGAAAGACAGGCAATTAGTGATGCAGAGAGACGACGAATGGTTCGACGGCGAGCAGCCTCCCATCTACGAGGCAAGTCGTGTATAGCTAGTAGTCGAATGGTCAGATGCATTATTTATTTTAATAAACAAGAAAACCAGCAGACACTTGGCACAAGGAAAATCTCGCAAATGCTCAGCTCCATGGTACGTTCATTTGTCATTAGGTAGGGAATATGGTCACAACCTTGAGGATAGTGAGGTTGGTTCTCCTGTAAAAAGAGAAACATGCACAACTTCTTCTCCAAGTGCGAAATATAATAATAATTCATTTTCCAGAACGCTAACTAAACCACTACCTACCTAGGTATGTAAGTAACAATAGTGTGGTAGAAAGAATAATACACATGATCCAATATCCTTTTCTCTTATTTTGCGAATAAGAATAATTCCTGCCCTGTCGGATAACAACCAACATAGCTTGTAAACGAGTCTTCAATGGACTTACAGGCCATCGTATCTATTTGGATCTTAATCTCCCTCGAGTCCGCAGGGTAGGAAATACATCTTTAAAATGTAACTCTTAAAACAGTAATTTTCATCCTATCATTATGTATTGTAATCCACAGGGTAGTCTAAACGGTAAGAGAAAGCAAATGCCTTTAAAATGTAACTCTTAAAACAGTAATTTTCATCCTATCATTATGTATTGTAATTAATTAATAATGTTACTCCGCTTGACCCTTAAGTTAGGCGTATGGTCCATCTATCACTTCTGCTAGGATAGCTTTCTTACTTTTCCCTTGTGCTTTTGTCATCATTTCTAGAGCTAGTTTGTCACCCTATCATTGGCAATCATCAGCAAGCCGGAATTGCTCGAGGATTCTCATCCTTAACCACATTATATATTGTAAACTTATTGTTCTGATAGAGAACTTGAAACAATCATAACAAAGCATATGTAAGGTATACACGCCCATTGTTATTAGCTATGATACCTTACTATGATAGGCCGACTTGGTAGACCTAAGTGACAAGGGAGCCCAGAGGGAGTTTCACTAGGTATGCATGCACTGTACTAACAGACAGCTGACTGACTGACTACCTAGGTAGTTAGGTAGCTACTACATCAGATTACTACTATCCTCCTCCTGCACAAGGGAGGGAGAGATCGGAGGGCTGCTATGTAGGTATGTAGCTACGAAAATGCATATGGCAGCTTGCTTGGTCCAGTCTAGGACTCTAGCCACAACCAATAATGAAACTTGAACCAACTGATCTCAGAAAACACTGGCAGGCAGGGCTTTTTAGGGCCAAGACTACTACTCAACCTGCATAGATTCCCTAAGTACGATGCTTTTATAAAACAAGAAGTAGTAGCAACCAATTATTCTTTTATTTAAGTTGTTGCTGGGTTGCTTCTTCTCCTTTTTGTTTTCTGTAACACAAGTGTCAATCTCAAGGTATGTATGTATTAGATACAGATACATGTAGTATGACTCTTCTGACCAGTAACCGACATTAATTAGGCCTAGGCAGGTAGGTAGGTAGGTAGGTAGGTAGTACTATGCAGTGCATGCATTACCTAGGAGTCTAGGACTGGGTTAATTACTAACTTTTATAAATAAGAGAGAATAACCAATCACTACCTATTTTATTGCTGGGCTCTGTGTTGTTGTTTTGCTCGTCTTCCAATCCTTCTTCTCCTTTTCTTTTGTCTGTAGCACAAGTAGTTACTATGTTTGTATATAGCAAATGTGGGTAGACAAAAACGCTCAGGGGAAAATAAACCGCAAGGAAAACATCCTAGCAGTTGGTAATTTGGGATATAATAATAACATCACACAAGTGAAATGAAGAGAGGCAAATATATTTACTAAAGATAAAGGACCGAAATAGACTGGATCGACCGTATGCCCCAAGGTTGAAGGGATGTCAACCGTCAAGCGGAGTAATAGTAGTAGTGAATGAATGAATGAATAAATAAATGCATATATGCAAGCTGTACATGCATATAACACATATCTATATACGTACATACATACCAGTCATATCGAATTGATGAAGAGTATGAGATAACTCACCTAGGTACATGGTGTCAACATGCCTGCTTATGCATGCCGTCCTTGATTTCAAATATATCTTTCAATCTGTCAAATCAACTTATTATTAGACAATACTGAACACTACTAACCAGTAATATACAGTATGTATACGTGTGTAGTAGTATTTCCTATATTATCCTATTTCAGTCTAGGTAGGCCATCATGCATAGATTATAAATTCTTAATATGAATATGAATAAGCCATCCATCTTTCTTTCAGATCCATCTTCCCCTGTTTTTATTATTAGGTAGTATTTTATTATCGTTACCTGCTGAGCTGCTATGATCATAGAATAGTATGATGTTACCTATTATTACATTTATCATTGATTTTTGCTTTCCTTCCCCCTCTTATCAGTTATTTCATACGAGTCCGAGTTTGAGGGCGAGGGTGAGTATGCGAACATAGGCGTTTATAGCTAATGTGATTCATATATGATGTCCAGGGATATCTCTCTGGATTTACTATACATGTACTAACGTAGATGCTCATTTCTCTTCTCTCACTCACAACTCCTTGATTATGTCGTTGATTATACATAATAACAACAGGAGGGGAAAAAGTGTTATTTACTATGTATGACAGACGCTAAACACGCACAACGAAGCATTTTTATCCTACTGAGCAAACTGCATAAGCAATTCTCTTAGCAAGTTAAAGCCGGATCCGGGGCCCGGGAGAAAAAGGAGGGTACGACTGAACAAGTTTGAAAGATTTCAATCGGTATATGATACTGCGAGGTTATTCATCTTCTTTCCGTCACGAGAGAGAGATGACTGACAAAGGATGTCACTTGTTAAAAATACAAGGCATATACATGGTTCCTCTTCTTTTTCCTTTCTTGCTTCGTTGCTAAGTCAGGTTCTTCCCGTTATGTTGGTTGGGGCGAAGGCGTGGTGGGAAGAAACAGAGATAAAAGGGAGACAGAAGGTGAAGAGCGACTCTGAGCGAGTAGGAAGGGTAAGGAGGTAGAAAGAAGGGTAAGAGAGTAGAAGACATATAGGTAGTACTAGCAGTCGATCATTTAATTTCATTATTAAACTAGTCTATTATACCGTACAACATCCCTTAGCTGCCCATGTGGAGAACGAGTAGGAGGGGAAAGGAAAGGAAATAGAAAGAAGGGTAAGAGAGGTGAAGACAAGTCGACTGCATTATGACCCTCTAGGTAGTAGTCAATCACTTCATTTCATTAAACAGTCTATATACCGTACGACATTCCTCGGCCGCTCATGAGACACCTTTTTTGTTCAAGTCACTTGTAAAAATTTGTGCTCAAAGTCAAAGAAAAACCAAACGAGGAAAAAAAAAAAAACCCACCAAATTCTAAGTCGTCCTTTTGGCAAACTCTACGCGGAGAATAAGGTGGCGATATCCAACTATAGAAAGAAAACGGTTAGCTTGCAATCCCATTAACAATTCCTGAAGGCCACAGGAAGCACTTCGATCTAGCGTGCTCCCGTCTCCTCGGGTGGAGGAATCCGGTGATGATTTATTTAAGATTGGAAGCACTTACAGCCATCCATCTTCTCGCAAGCGCGAGCAGCATCGCCTCTGTCCGCAAAGCTGATAAATGCAAATCCTTTGGCCTTCTGAGATTCTCTGTCTCTCGCCAGGAAGACCCTGATAACGCGCCCGAACCGTTCGAACAAGTCCCGGAGCTCTTGCTCTTCCGCCAGTTCGCTCACCTAGGAAGTGTCAGATTCAAAAATCATAAAGCGAGAAAATCATATGCCCATGACAATCAAGGCATGCATATTGGCATACTCACGTTCGTAACTCTGAGCGTCGCGAGATCATCTCTCTCATACTTGCCACCCATTCTCTCGCCAGCACCAGCGCCACCTTTCCGTAAATGAGGAGGAACATAGCTTGCTCCCCCGCCACCAAGGGCGCCGGCTTGCGGTCTGTCATCGTCTTCGGCATCTCCGGGTGCGCCGGTGGCTTCATCGACCGGAGCCATCGTATCCTTGAAGGGACAACGAGCCGTGAAATGCTCGCCGCTGCAAATCCGGCACTTGACTTTCTTGTCTTTAAGCTGGTCTTTGATGCCCCCCTTCTCGCCGGTCTTCTCGGCCTCCTTCGCCTGCGCCTTCCAGTTCACGCTGGGTCGGAAAATGATATTTTCACCAACGGATGTAGTATCGAAGGATGGTCCGGCCGGGTGACCTTTCTCGACGCCGAACTTAGGCCATGCCCGGCGCTCCGCAACCTCAGGATTAACATGTTCCTTCACAACGGTGGTGCGAATCCGACGGGCCACCTTGACCTTCTTCCCATCGTCGTTGAAACGGTAGGATATGAATGTCTTCGATCCATCCTTGTTGGTGAGTATTTGCTGTGCGGGGAGCTCATCGGGGTCTTCATCGGCCCAGTCGGTACGGCTGTGATAAAGGAACAGACAAGAATCAGCGGCTGTAAAACCAAATTTTCGTACTTCCATTCTAGTAAGATAGCTTTGTCACTTACTTAGCTACTTTCGACATCTTGGTTAGTCTTCTGGTGGTAGATTTTATATTAATTGAACGTTTTGTTTAAGAGTGAAATTTTGGAGCAGAGGCAAATTAGCCCTTTGTGGATTTCATAGTTATAGGTTTAGGTAACTAGACCCAATCTAGTCCAAGACTGAGTCAGACCCTTGTGGCGTTAAGTTCCGAGTTGTGTGGCGGTGCAGCATGTGGAGTAACTCCACATTTATCCGCGGCCAATGACTAACCACGGTTTAACTTTACTGCCAGATCTAAAAAGATATACTCGGAGAAAAAGGCAAGCCTCAAGGCTTTAGATTCAAAGAAGACGTCCTTGTAAAATTGTAGGGGGAATTATTAATCGGAAGCTAAGCACTGGGTGGACATAAAATTAAGGGATCATGATCAGATTTAGAGAAGTTGAACAGATTCATGAATTGGCTACTAGCATTTCATTAGTAGTACATACGTAGGGACAATTGAAGCACATAACCACTCTCATTGTCTGCATTCATATATAGTATACCCTAGGTTTGAATAAGTGACGTTGGTATCATCTGCATCTGGCGAGCTGCACCTGCGGTGGTTTGAATGTCTTTTACTTTCTCTTTTTTTTTCGTTTTCCCCAGGCCTAGGGAGCCAGAGTCATGTTCTAGAGCAATCGAGTCGATTCTGAGACAGTTTGACTGCGTTGCACGTTTACCAAGATATCCCCATGTAGATGGGATATTGAGGAGACCAAGCAGTGTTGTGTGGTTGAAAATATTTACCCCATACATATAGCCGGGGTTAGTTTCATGCATTATGTGGTATATCTTAACGAGAAAAGGAAAATTTACATAATTTCTTTGAACAGGCATTAAACAACTAATCCGAAACCGATCTAGGCTGTTCTGGCGCCCTCTAGCGTCCAAAATATTTGAGTTCCAGCTTCCTTAGGATGAAATAACTGACAGCAGAGAAAGCGAAGCCTAGTTCGAAGCCAACATCGCCACCAAAAGGAAGTTTGCCCGCATGCCGCGCGATAGGGCCCACCCACCATTCTTGACTCATACCAGTAACCATGCCTGCAATTCCAAAACAGAAGGCGGCGACGGCAGCAATGCCTGGAGGTAGCTTCTCGGGCTGCATATATGCTTCGACGTGATAGCCAGAAAAGCCACGTTTGAAAAAAAAGTGGTCGGTAATTGCGATACCCTCATAGATGGCAAGCCAGTAGGCGATGAAGTCCATGAAATTCACGAGAACGGCTTCAAAATGAAAGTAGCCAGGGATAGCAATAGCGATATAAACACAAGTGGCGATGAAAGTCCACACAAAACGCGGAAGGGCGCGGGTCCATCGGCCGAGGACCAACATGGTGAGAGCAACCGAGTAGTTGTTGGGGCAGTTGTTGGCAACAATAGAAAGGGAGAGAATCACCATACAGAACTGGCCAAATCTACCCAAAGGTGGGAACAAAACCGCTCCAAGTAAACCACCAATTCCTGAACCATTAAAGCTATCTTGGTATATATTGACGCCGTTATTGATGCTAGTTGCTGTTGCTACTGCTGTACCCAACATCTGGGTGAAGAGAAGGGGTACAATAAGACCCAACCATGTGGAGAGAAAGACCAGACGACGGCTGCGGTTAGCAGGCTGATACACCGTATAGTCGGCTGCGACGCTGGTCCATCCGGTGGCAAATCCAAAGACGGTTGCACCGAAGGAAAGAACACTACCCAGCTCCGGGGTACCCACATTCCTTGGTATGTTAACGAAGTCTCCCGAGTGTGCAAAGACTCCCAGAACGATCAGATAGACAATGAATGATGGAATCCAGCTCCAGTATTCATAGAGGTGTACAACCCTATATCCGAAGAGGGTCACAATGAATGTGCAAGCAGCGATTATGACGATGCCAGCAGGGCCAGGCACGTTGGGATTGACAGCATTGATAAGCTGTGCACCGACAATCACATTTGCAGCAGACCAGCCGATGCAAGTCAGAACGTTAAAAAATGCGACTAAAGACAAAGTCCAATGTTAGCAGTGGGTATCTACACCATCTCGCTCGGCGTTAACTCACTGATTTTCACTCCCCACCAACCGAAGTAAAACCTCGAGAGAACCATTTGGCGTAATCCGAAGGCTGGCCCGAAGCAGGAGTAGAAGCAGACGGTCATGACCCCTAGGAGGTTAAAAAAGAGGATCACCAGAACCGCATCCACGAATCCCAAGAAGAATATTTGATTCCCCAGCACTCCGATAGTGAAGGAGGGCACTACCATGTTTGCGGCCAACCACTATCCAAATATCAGTACACAACACAGCTTCTAGGAGAGGAATGGATGAATGAACAAATGACGGAATGCAAAGCTCTGAACTTACCATGCTGCCGATGTTTAGGTAGGATGTATCTGTCCGCTCGTTCTCAGGAACACGCTCAATACCTCGCTGCTCAATGTTGAACCTGCCGGCGAATCGTTGGAGCTTGGCGTAAAGGGAGTCACCATACTCAAAGCTCTCGTCGGGCACCGCGCCCGTTGGATCCTCATAATGATTGGCGACGCCTTGATGTTTTTCAAGGTCGTGCTCCATGGTTACGGAAAATCAATCAAACCTCTAGCAAGGACTCCTCCTCTTCCTCTTGGGTCTGAATGTTCGCAGTCAAACAGGGGTTGGTGAGAAGAAGCCAGCAACCGCCAGGACATTAAATAGACTAGGATGGGGATTACTTCAATTAATATTAATAATAATAAAATATTCCGATCTCTTTCGGCTGCTAGATCCATTCTGTTTGCGACGGGTGAATGGACCTGGCGCACCCTTGCTATTACACACACATCATGCAGCCTGGCGGCGCTAATGCCGGGCTGCTGCACGGAGAACTTGCTATAGCCAGTCCAGACACTCTCGCGTGGCATAACCCGTGTTCAGGACTTTTGCCTTCGAGAAGCACCAAGCCAAGTCCCGCCAACTCTGACTTATCAAAATCGGAGTAAATGCGGGCAGACCCGTTGGCAGAGGAGGCCGCTGCCGCTATTACACAAAATATTCTGCGCCGTTTGCCAGCTTGCATGTTAGGATGGCAAGGTCCCCGCTCCATCTCGCTTCAATTGCGGGACTCCTGTGGTGGATGATAAGCAAAAGGCAAAAGCCGACATACGCCATGGTTGGATTTGATAACTCGCAGCATTCCTCCAGAAGTAAAAGCCACCCATCAATATTAGTTAATATGCCCATCAGCCAATATTATCTGCATTGGGTGATAGTAGGAAGCGGCCGACTCCGACTTTGCAACTTTTTTTTGTTATCTTTTCATGGCCTGAGCTTCGCATTTTTTTTCTCCGAATATTGTGGTAATAAGACATTTCCCCACTGGATCGTGCGGTAGTAGTCTGTAGAGTACAAGATAACAATAATTTCATACATATGTACTCCTTGTCGCATCAATGACACGTGGGTGGATTCGACCGACGGAGACTTTCGGTGAAGCTATTATGATACTGGTTATGGAGATCACCATCAAAAGAGGGGTTCTTTTTCGATCTCAACCCTGATTCCCTGAATCAATCTCTTGGCCAGGTTGGCCGACTATAGCGCCACAAGGCGTGGAGTCCAGAGCTTGAATACCAGATATCATCAATCAGAATTGCAGATCAGCCATATTTTGAGAAGTTTGAACTTAAAAGTTATGGTCGCAAAAATGGAGGGATTGAAGCCCAAATCCTGCGGGCGGGATCCGCCGTCTTTTATTATTAGGTAGTTACCCCTCGGCAGCGCATGATGTACAAAGCATCTCTCCAAGCCACTATCACATATGTAGTATATGTTCGTACCTACTGGAGTCTGTATAGGTTTCATAATACGGATCTTGTCTTGTTTAACAATCGAGATTGGGAGAACTCGGTATTCCGTAGGTTCCCTTTGTTGAATCAACATTGAACCACTTGAAAAGCTGTTCCAACGACGATTGAGGAATCTGAGAGATTGAAGTGCTGTAAATAGGAGAAGATTTTCAGACCCATGTTGGTGAAACCTGAGCAGTTAGTCAATGTTACACTGGATCGTTCCTCTCCATCGGTACCTCTTGCAATGCCCCTGGTGGATCGAACGATCTATGATTCTTAGAATAGTTCATCAATAGATAGTAGATAGTAGATAGTAGATTGGGTCAGCGAAATGTAACTTTTGATGAAGTGTTATCTCAGTGCTCATGAGATAATAAATGAATTAATTCTCCTTAAATCTCTACCGAGTCCTTCTTTACCTATCATACATAGGGTTTCAACCAATCATTAACAACTACCTAGGTACTACTAGAAATTACTAGTAGACCAAAGTACTAGAATGCTGTACGTTCATGATTGGCCGTGTGATAATATTTTGTCACGTGATAAACGCCAAGGACCGATATAAGCTAGTTCTCGCTAAACACCCCCGTTCGAGTTCTTCTGACAAAGCACACAAGAGGTTGAGTCGAAACTTACACCTCCTCAACGCCTTCCAACGTTCTCGTCGTTAACGAACTGCTTCACCACACTCCGTCAAGATGTCGCACGAATCTGTTTGGTACAGTCGGCCAAGGACCTTTGGCAAGGGTAGCCGTCAGTGGTAAGATCTTTCTTGTCAAGATTATCCGCCCATTCCCAAGTGCCCGAAGCGAATCTGGAAAATTTAACTTGCTAACCATTCTACTTCAACAGTCGCGTCTGCTCGCATAGGGCCGGCCTAATCCGCAAATATGGCTTGATGGTTTGCCGTCAGGTTAGTTGTTTCCAATATATTACTAGCTAAACGAACCGTCTAACGGTTTTCTTCGATCAGTGCTTCAGAGAGAAGTCTTCAGACATTGGGTTTGTCAAGGTGAATTCAAGTGTTTTGTGGTCAGACAGGGATCCCAAAGGTGACAAAGCTAATCATATCATTTATTGTGTGTCTACAGCACCGATAAAGGCATTGACCTTAATTCCGCACCATCATTGATTCCGATTTGGATGCGTGAAGTCGCCCTCAGTATCCGCAAGTGAGCCAGTGTGATGGGTTTTATTTACTGCACAATCGGCATGGCCAACAGGTATCGGGATCGATGATCTGCGACAGATTTCCGGAGCAGATTTGATTGCATGACTATTGAATGGGATTTTACTGGTGTCAATTCAGTCTTCTTCGCCACACCTTGTTAGAAACATGAATATCAATTGAAAGTCTTCAAGAATCCTCATTGATGCGCTTCATCTATTATAGGTGGGTAAATTTGGATCCTTTGTATAAATTGACACTTCGGTTCAAGTACCGAGTTTTTCGGGAAGCCGGGGGAGCCCCTGTAATCACGTATGATAATATATTATGTCCAACGGCGCAAATCCACATGAGGTCAATATTAATGAATTTCCTCTTTTTTTTTTTTTTCATTTCCTTATTATAGCTAGAAGGCATGGATATATCGCTCATTTAATAACATGGCAGTATCTGCACATGCGGAGATAAATATACCTGCAGGCGTACGTACCTGCTTATGTCCATAACTGATGACCACCTATGTACAGACATATCATAGTTACACAGCCATCTGAGTGGAGAGGCGGTGAAAAGAGAAGGGCTCAAGAGTCAACAGCGTTGTCACATAATAATTAATAATTATTAAATGTCTTGGAATGTCGGTGAGGAGCCCCAGGAAAGGGGCCAAAAGAAGTTAATAAAGGACGAAAAAAAAGAAATGAGAGCAGTGCCAACGCAGAGCTAGAATGATACATTAGAAGAAAAGCTCAAGCTGTTTAATATTTATCATAGTACCGAGATATTTAACTGGTTATCATGCACGTAAGCACAGTGATGTATGTAAATGGTCAGGATAAACTTTATGCGGATAAAAAGTATAACTTGTCCATATCCATAAAATTTATCCATATTGTTATCCATATTCTATTACAAAATCCTATGTTTTCGCATCCAAATCTTCGGTATTCTGAATATATTCATACTATCATAGTAAATTTTAAGCTCTTTGATGTGAGGATTGGGTTCCACCAAATCCTTACTGCCTGAGGTGCCGAGGTAAAGCCCCAGGCACCGAGTCCCGCGATACTATGATAAAACGGGGCAAAAAAATGGGGCAAATGCGGGACAAACTCCCCCAACACTGACATGGGATATTCTTACTGCAGAAATTTAACCAATTTCCTGTGGGTGACAGTGACGCCTTTTCGTAAAAATTTTCGTGGCCTTTCCACCCAGGGTGCTGTTGGCCCAGCTTCCATCATGACCGTATTTATTTACGGTCTCCTGACGAGGTCTCCTCACCTTATAATTAGCGAATTTGACAATAATGCAGTCAAACTTACCCTTGATTGTCCCAATTGATCCCAATTTGATTTTGTCCATAAAATAAGCCAAGAAGGCTCAAGGGCTACTGGAACGCATTTGTTCATGGCCCCGAAAGGAAAATCAACCTTGACCTAGCTGGTTCAAGCAAGCAGTACGTTCGTCACGTAGTTAGTAATTATAAATGGTATGTTTAGCTTCTCTCATTATTGTTAAGACTAACGATTCAAAAGATTCGTCTGGGAGCTCGTCCCACCGGACCCAAAATATTGGCTGAAAAACATGAATATGAGCTCCATCGAGAGTTATCTTCGTTGGTATCTTGAGAACCATAATGTCGACTATCAATCGAGGTTCTTATTCCACGCACGCTTTTTTGGGATTTATTACTGTGAGGAAGAGGACGAACAATTTCCTTACCATCTTAAACGAAAGATGAAAGACGCAAATGTTTCACCTCCCTTTTACCCCTGTACTAATTGACCTGTTGATGGTTTTAGCCCGTTTGTACGATACTGATGGATGAGTATAATCCAGCCCGTCGTCAACGTTGACGATCTCCTATACCTCACATACCACACGGTGGCCATTTCAAATATATGGTTCCCTACTGCACGCTCGAGGCAACAACATAGCACCTTAAGAAAGATGATGGCCGCAACTGCAGCACGCCCGGGGACTCTAGTGGAATCAACAGGATACATTCAAAGCAATGATTGCCTGAAATACAAAGATCTCGAGCTTTATATGATCAAAAATCTGGAAGTTCCCACGTGCAAGGCTCTCGTCCTAAGAGTTAAGCACAGACTGAACAAAGGAAAGCGTAGGTAATATACACTGAACCAAAGTAACTAATTTATGCCTATGTAGGCCTATATTCACCTATATTGAGAGGAACGATAATTTGGGACTCTGTGTGATTCAGGATATCTTGGAGTATGCCTTCGAAGATAATGTCTTTTCTAGCCCGTATATCATTTGGCGCTATACAGATATTCCAAATCACCGACTTAGTGTTCCCATACACTTTAAGGATTCTAAGAAGGAGGTACCGGTATTTCGACGGGCCACACGAGACGATGAGGGAAATTGGGTTACATACGCGACTGCCATGGAGGATGGAAGACGGCTTTGTAAGTCGGCTGGTCCCAAGGACCTTGGTACTCTCTACAAATATCGCTATGGGGCGGCAGAGAATTTAGATAGTGAGTTATACCTAAATTATTTACGCTTTCTACCTATCCTGTTCGCAAGCTAATGAAAAAGGAACTCCTGAACTTCTCCAAATTTCTTGAGTCCGTAATAGAAAGCAAGTATTGCTTAGATTTCATGTATTTTGTGAAGATTTGATGCAGCTACGAGCACATCATCAACGTAGAGAATAAGAAGAGCCGAGAGACGATCGTTTTTGAAAAGATACATGTTAGAAGTCATTGGTTCAAAGCTGTGTTCCTTAAGAGCCTCACAAATAGTTTCAAACCACCACAGAGGTGCTTTGCGGAGACCGTAAAGGGCGCGATTAAGTCGACAGACACGCGTAGTTCCACCTGCAAAGCCATGAGGCTGTTTGATATGGGATCTCCTTTGCAAGATGCATTAAGGAATACTGTAACAACATCATATTGGTAACATTCATAATCGTTGATTGCAACCAGAGTGAAGAAAAGCTTGACAGAAGCACTATTTGCTACAGCAGCGTAAACGTCCTGAGCTGCCCAGCTTTCAGCGTTTTCAAAGTTTCCACAGACGACCCAGCGTGCACGGTTTCGGTCCCATCCGCCTTTGGCGTTGAACTTCATGTGGAGAACCCATTTTCCTGGCAATATATCTGTATTTGGAGGGGGGTAGACCAGATCCCAGGTGTTTCTCGATTCCAAGTCCTCGATCTGTTTCTCAAAGGCTGGCTTCCAGTCTTCCCATTTTGCTCCTTTCCTAGCGTCCCAGTATGACTTTGGAACTTGGCGCTGATCCCGGCCATTCTGATCTCGCTGATAACCAGTAGCTTTGATTGTAGATAAAGCAAGGACGGTTGGTGGGATCTGACGTTCGACTTCCACGGGATCAACAATAAAGCCAATGTCAAAGAACAGTTCGATCTGATCAGCTATCCATTTACGACAGCCACTCCCCGAGGTATTGAACTCGTATCTATGGCGCCCTGCGGTCGTGATGGCATTAACAATATCCTGGATTGTCAGGTTAGGAGTTACTGTCAGGGTGGAGACATGTTCTGCGTTCTTCGAAGTGGTGTATCCTATAGCTAGTTGACTGACGACAATTAACGCCCTCATGCCCCCGCCACCCCAGAGGAAATCTGGGGTGGGGTCAATGCGCACTGATCCTTCCTCACTGACTGGGAAATAAAAGCACCCGTGATTGCCGTCATCAAGCGGATGAGCGACAACGTGCATGTTTATGATAGAGAGCTTTCCAATGTCATCTTCTTTGGATGCTGATACGTATCTCAGTGGTTGAAATTAAGGTGGCGGGACGTCTTGAATTGGCTTGGTCAGCAGCGGCGCAGGCGTAATGACATCTTCAGCTAACTACTAGCACGTCATGGGTTGCTTTTTACGGAGATCTTCGAGTTAGTGAGGCGGGCCTTCTTCAGCGTCTTGTGACGGGCTATCCTGACCTTGCTGCAACTCATATCCTTCCTCGTCTTCTGGTTCTCTAATGATTGAACAGCAAATTCCCATTTTGAGGCCACGAAGAAATGACAACGGTATATCGAGTCGAGGGGAGACTGTATTTTTTGTCGAAAGGAGGAAGCAAGTTTGTAGTGAGATGTTATCTCAGTAGACTCAGACGGCAACGAGACTTGTGACTAGTGACTACACAGAGCTGGCTTTCAGCTAGTTGCCTCCCCCGTCTGAGTCGCTAACTGAGATAAGTGAGATGAAGGTCTGTAAGATAAGAAAACAAAATCAGACTATTATACTATACCGTTTAAGGCACTATGTTGTTTTTTTGGGTTCCAGGGTACCGTGTCTATCGTGTACGTCAGACTGTCAGTGTTTCCGTAGCCTTCGACAGCGGTAAGACAGTCAGTATGACAAACAGAATGACATTGATAGCCACAGAAGAAGCGAGGGCAACATGTGCCGTACGAGAGTTGAAGGTGGCCAGGATCTCGAATTCTGTCTATTGGGAACGTTGAGAGAGGTCTGAATAATAGGCACCGAACGACCTGTCTGGAATCGGCGACTCAAGTGGTGATATAGAAATATCCCTTTAAGGCTCACCGACTGAGGTGTTCGATGTTGTCTTCTAGGGTAGCGGCATGTTATGCTGCTCCACGGCGAGGTGGTCGGCGTAGCGTGTAGCCATTCTCCTTAAGGTGCTTCCTCATCTCGTTGATGTGTTTGACATAGAGGTTGAGTATACATCGTAGTCGCAATAGTATCAGCGCTACGCGCTCTGCATACTCTCAACCACCACAAGCTCCCATAATGGCACCCTCTCGCGAAACAAGTATATATTGCGATTACGTTTCGACGCCTGTGTGGTCATAGTCTGACATCCTCGAGGGGAGTAAAACCACAGCTGCTCGCCGTTATCTGTGAATGTGACATCGTGCCGTTGGGTTTTGTGTGCTCAAATTGTAATGTGATCGAGGTATAGTACGAGGTAAGTATAGGAGGAACTATTCAATATGATGAGCAAAGACAACACTCTGATTCAACGTCACTATAGTATACAGGTGTACAGAAGTTGAAGCTTGGCTTCCAAACAAAACGGGATCCAGGGATATCTCGTCTCAACTCCATGACCTCCCCGTGGCTTTTCCATAGCCTTTTCCGCCGAACCTAGCCACACTAACCTTCCGCGTTCCACCTGAAATGTCTTCACCGCTCCCTTCGGGGGGCTTGGTGGCTTTGAAGTTTGAACCCAGGAAATCCATTACAATTATCCCCTCTCTGTTGTTCGTCCGCGAAAACCCGTTGCATTCTTTCGGTACTCTGCTTCGTCTCGACTTCTCGGTATGCAGACCACCTGTCCTCGTTAAAAACCCAAGGATCCCGTTTTGACTATCCCAGCCAGCCATCTGTAGTGCGTCTTCTTGTTGATCGTCATTTTGTCCTTGACTTCCTCGACTTCCTATTCCTGGTCATCTTCCAAGTCGGGCAATGGTAAGGGATCTTCATCTTCTCGGGGATTGTGCTTTTCCAGCAACTGGATCGGAAACACGTCGTGGAGCTGGGCATACTTCTCTGGTAGAGCCACTCGATAGGCCTGGGAACCGATTCGTTGGAGTACTCGTAGTGGTCCAACCCATCGGGGCTGCAGCTTCTTGCTCTTGAGACGGAGATTTCTTGTAGACAGCTTGACGAAGTCTCCTCGCTTGAATGTCATTGGCATATGCCGCTGGTTGTAATACTTCGCTTGACTTTCTTGAGCCTTCAAAATTTCGTCTCGGAGTCGCTCTCGTAGCTCGTGTAGCTGTTCGACTCGATCGCGCGCAGCAGGCGCCTCCCCTTTGGTAACATTGTCCGCAATATCGAATCCTAGCTCAGGATCGTAGCCGTATAGGGCTCTGTAGGGGGATATCTGCGTTGTAGTATTCTTAATGGCGAACTCTGCTGCCGGTAGGAGCTTCGCCCAATTCATCTGCTCCAAACTAGTGTAGGTAATTCTCAAGAATCCGATTCAGAATTTCGGTCTGCCCATCGGTCTGCGGACGGAATGCTGTACTCATCCTTCGCTTTATCAATGAGTAGGTACAAACCTCTGCACAAAACTTTGAAGTAATCCCTGTATCTCGGTCGGACACGACTCCGCATGGAGCTCCGAAGTTCAACTCAATCTGCTCATGGAAAAGGGCTGCTGCAAGCTGGCCCGCATCGACGTCTCCCCTCGTTGGGATGAACTTAGGGGTCTTCCCCCTTTAGCTCCTTGACCGGCTTAACAAGCCCTCAGCGGTCTTCTCAACCAGTGGGCTCTCACCCCGGCTTCCTGGTAACTGCTTGCATCCTAGCAAGTTAGAGGAGGTGATCAGCCTCGTCATCCGCTGCCGTCCCAAGGCCTTGGGATGTCCAATAGGGCATCCAATGACTCCGCCCACTTGAAAAAATTCGGGGGTTCCCCGGCCACTCGGCAACAACCCGGCCACGGCTCCTTTAAGAGACTTCCTTCGCGAACTGCTTTCGCTACTTCCACGCGAGCCAACTTAGCTTCCAGCGTGGGCATCAACGAGAGATTCCAATTATCTGCTCGTGGCTGTGCCATAGTTATAGTCAGGTGGCGCGTCGGCAGAATTCAACTTTCCCGTGAATCCCTGCAGGTTCTGGTAACCTCTATAGGATGGCGTCTTCCTTCTAAGTAATGATGCCAGTGCTTGAAACTTTCGACTATGGCCATCATCTCTTTGTCTGATGTTGAATTTCTGCATGCTTGAACTGTTTTGACCTATCGGATGCCAACGGTTTTCGGATAGTAACTGTGGCGCCTAGCAGGGTCATAGTGACGTAGCAGTGGTTTCTTGTAGTAGACTGAGAAACGCTTGTTGTTGCTGTCTTTCATCAGAATGTTTTGGGCTCGAGCGATTGCTGAGAAGTTAATTCTTGGTGAATCATCGATAAAAGTTACAGAAGCCTAGGAGGAATTGTATCATAGATTGGTTTTAGAAACGGGATGTGGATTTAAATTCAATTGCCTGTACACATGAATCATATGCATATATTGCTATGCATACATAGCATATATACTAGGAAGAATTATTGGAGAAGAGGGATTGATGTGAGATATGTAGCAGAGAGAGTTCGGTTGCTATGTAGATATCTTATCCATACCTTGTACGCATATGGTCGTCAGTATAATGTTCCCTTGTTTATCATCTCTCGAGAAGTCTTTAACCTATCATACCAACAGTAACGTAACGAGCCAACTTCATCCGCAGCCGCCATGAGCTCCAACTATGTACATAAAGCTTGATTCACTTGCTCCAAAGAAACCTATGCTGTTTTGAGATTAATTGTGTATTATTACTTTTATTATCATAGCTATTCGGCTGTATGTTCTATTATCTATATCCTGAAAGGAAAAACAAGTCTTTACAATTTACGAGGCTTAGAGTACATACAATGGGGGTTTTTTTTAAAAAAAAGGAAGGTTCAATAATAGGATGACTTGCTTGCTCATT
>NPHW01006382.1:0-16954 GCA_002240705.1 Elaphomyces granulatus | reverse complement strand
AGTGATCCGCGCAGCGTGCCATGTGATCTCGGGTAGTCTGAGGGACTGAAGTAAGATGATTGACTCGTCAAGCTTGCTTACTAACAGTGAAACTGTGTATCAAAAAGCACAATAAAATCCCTGCTTAACAAATACGTCTTGTTGGCTGGAGCACTTCGCGCGACAACCCCATATTAAAATAAAACGAACGGACGTCGTCACGAATGGGCTGATAATATCCTTATAAGGTTAGAAAGTAATCGATGAGAGGTAGAATACAAAAGAAATCCAGAAATCGTAGACTTCTCTCGGGACAACGCATGGGTGACCAGGTTACAAGAACCGATCCTTATAAATTATTGACCTATCCTGTCTTCAACCAACAGGAACTTGTTTAGTAGAGTACCTTATCCGGTTTTGTATCTCTCCATCACATATTCCTCATCTTCAAGAATTCTTCTTCAATGGGCCCTGTCACAGTTTGAAGGCATTTTGATGGTCCGCCAGCATCGGCCCAACTCAGCTTACCTGGGCATGCGCAAGCCCGCACCTTGACGGTAGGTTTACCCTGACCATCCTTCGGATACTGGATATTGTAGTCCGTCCCAGTCAGCGTTTAATGGATGCGGACAGTGTGAGAGCGGAATTTGATATGACAGCATCAAAGTCCCCCTCTCTAATATCGAGCTCATATTGAGAGAGGACTGCAGCCGGGTTGTTGAGGAGGATATCATTGCACGATTACCGTGGACTATAAGTTCGACACAGGCATCAAAGGCAACAGGAATCTCCCAGTCTACAGCAATCGAATTTGACGAGTTGCAAGTCTTGAGAATCGTGGCATTCGAGCTGCTTGCTTCTCGCATCCACCTCGTGCGGAGCTTGAAATGCAGGCGTATGGTACCACTTTGTGCGATCTAGTTCCAGCCTCCTCTCGGTCCCCATGATTTGTTTCGTGGATGGTTTTGGCCTCAACAGAAACATCAATGTATAGAACAGTGATGGGCGTCTATTTGACGTTACTAGCATCAATGAATATTCGTCACAGAACTCGGCAAGCCAACATAAGCTTGATAAGGGCCTGGAACTAGTTGAGATCAATGGCGAGAAGAGGACGGTCTGTGCATTAGGTACGCTGCACTTTTTAAAATTACAGGCGACATGCCAAGAAAATAGTGCCAATAATTGACGAGGAACAAAGAGGAGATCTCGATTACGATATTTTCAGGAATGGACAGTCGCGACACAGCTCCGAAAATATGCCGAGTGATCTAAGATACTACTATGTATCATAAAAAGGAGTTCAAGGAGGAATATAAAACCTCACTTGTCAAGATGACCCTATCAGGCTCGAATGATTGGCAAAGAATATTGAATATCCCACGCATACTATAGGCCGGTTAATTTATCTAATTATTGGGAATCACAAGTTCTCAAATCTCAGAATGATGCTGTACTATTTAACTATAATTTTTTAAGTTACCAATAATGAGGACCGTCCCCGCACTTTCCTTCTTTGGTGGTACATAGTTAAATCCTTGTGAACCCCTGTCGACCTCAACTACGATGTATATCACCAACCCTTAGTTCTGATATACCGGTAGTCCCTCGTTTTCCGACTCTCTCTCTCCATATCTCTTTGTCCTGTAGCTGAGCACCAATATCCTCCACAGCTTTTGACAGATATACAGTACTATTATCACGATGGGTGCTGCCGCGTCCCGAGAAGTGGATGAGGAGAAGCGGCAAGTTACTCAACGAATGAGCAGGCTGTGCATTCAAGACAAAGTTTATGTGGAGGGCGATGATACTCCAAATGATGCCCGTATGTCAAAGTATGCTCTCCTATCTGCTGTTGATGCTGAGACCACACAGCTCCCCCTTACCAAGTCCGAGATCGGGCAACAACGATATCCCTTTCACAAACAAAGTATTGGGAAGAGAAGCTGCTGTCGGATCCCAAGGTACAGTGTACAGAATTCAAGCGCTACTCTACTTTTACTCACTCTCTGTTTTTAGAGCCGCTTGGCCATCTCTGCCTTATCTGCCAATCCTATCCCGTCAATCCTCACCAATCATGCAGTCACCGTTGTAGACACACAGACGTTCAATATCAAGATCCCTTTTGAGGGTGACCCCATTACAAATCAGAGGTCTTCTGGTCGTTGCTGGCTTTTTGCGTCGACCAATATCTTCCGAGTTGCGCTGATGAAGAAATATTCCCTCAAGGAATTTGAGCTGAGTCAAGCTTATCTCTTCTACTGGGACAAGATCGAGAAGGCAAACTGGTTTTTGGAGCATGTGATAGATACGGCAGAAGAGGACCTTGACAGCAGACTGATACAAGAATTATTTGGGAAACCTGTTCAGGACGGTGGACAATGGGATATGGTGGCTAATCTCGTCAATAAATACGGATTGGTCCCTCAATCCCTCTACCCTGATTCCTACAATGCTAAAAACAGCTCGAAGTTGGTTTCCCTAATGACCACAAAGTTACGTGAACAGGCGTTGGTTCTCAGAGACCTCGCCCGAAGCAAGAGTTCCAGAGCCGACGTACTCTTGTCAGAGAAGAAGGACAAATTTCTGCAGGAGATCCACGGTATCCTAACCATCATGTTGGGGCCTCCTCCTAGTCCGGAAAAGAAATTTACTTGGGATTTTTATGACGCCAATGGGAATTTTCATCGTCTGTCGCTGAGTCCATTAGAGTTTGCGATGGGCTTGTCCAGCAAAGATTCCCTCCGAGCATGTGGCGGAATCAATGTGCATGAGCTGTTTAGCCTGGTCAACGATCCAAGAAATCCATACGAGCGTCTGTTGACGGTAGATAGATTGGGGAATATCAGCGGTGGGCGCTCGATTACCTACGTCAATGTTGACATGGACGTAAGTGACAATTTCTACCCGTTATTCTTCCTCTTTCTCGTCCCTTAACAGATGTGCTGATACTCACCGCAGACCATCAAATCTGCCTCTATCTCAATGTTGAAGGCAGGAATTCCGGTTTTCTTCGGATGCGATGTAGGCAAGTTCTCCGATTCTGGTTCGGGAATCATGGACCTGGACTTGTATGATTATACTCTCGGCTTTAATATTTCCCTTGGAATGAACAAGGCTCAACGCCTTGAGACGGGTGAGTCAGTCATGACACATGCAATGGTTCTGACCGCTGTCCATGTCGAGGCCGGCAAGCCCGTCCGTTGGCGTGTCCAGAACTCATGGGGTGAGAACTCTGGTGATAAGGGGTACTTTATCATGACAGATAAGTGGATGGATGAGTTTGTATATCAGGTGGTTGTAGACCCGAGGTTCGTGAGCCAAGTTGTCAGAGATGTTCTCAAACAGGAAGCCAAGGTTTTGCCTCTCTGGGACCCGATAGGAGCGCTCGCTTAGTATGATCATGGCCTCTTTACCCACTATTATTATTGATATGTAAGTGATTGTTGGCAGGTACTGTAGACTTTATTTGAATCAACGTTGTCTTTCCAATTTTAGACTTGCTCTAGCAAGTTATGTTCCAAGCCCATTGAATATACTGCTTCTACATTGTTAGCATGGTGAACTTTTCACTTCGACAACAGGAGACTCATGACTGGACTTACTCAGTTTAATAAGGTTATTTGTCTGACCGTAATCAAGAACTAGGCCATGTTCAAAATCAAAATAGCTGTCATTATAAACTTTCCCTGTTTCATTAATCATTATCCTACGTATTTACCTAATAAATGTGAAAATTTTTGGGTTTTGTCAGACTAGAACTGGATAGATCTCTTGAAAGAAATTCCACTATCACAAAGAATTCAAGGGGATGGCAATGATCTAGTCAGTGTTAGTCACTAAGTATTAGTATGATAGTATAGAAAGCGGAAATCTAGGTCTAAGTTTATCGCAGCAATTACTAGGTATGAATTAGTATATGATACTTTAGGTACATATTATATATATACGTAGTAATGTATGTACATGCATATAAAACATGACCAATTTCTTCTTTTTGCAAAGGATGTGGAATGGAATTCAGCAAGACAGATTGAGAGATCACCTCATTATTGACAGCATGCTGACGGAACCATCAACATGTGAGATTTGATTTGATTATAATACTATGACATCATACATGCTCATATCTAGTATACAACCAACTTGAACCAACTCGAGCTTTTATATTTAATCATAAGAAAACGAGAGCATCTTCCCTGAATTCATTACACTAATTGGTTATAACGTTATATACTAAGGGAGCTCAAATTTTCGACCCCTTTCTTCCAATTTAGCATAACTATCGGTTCTGTTTGAATTATGCCTTTCTTTCTTCATCGTTACATATTTAGCACATTCCAGTGATTCCAGGTTTATCAAAGAAAAAATGGAAGATCCAGGTACGTACGTGCTCAATTAGTGCACACACATATATTCATATACTGACACAAATCCGGAAGTGAGAGAAATCCCGACTGTTATCGGTTTATTGACGCGGTCGCCTCCATCGGTGCAGCGGGCGACTATCGAGAAATTCTTCGTGCCCTCGGCAGCTTTCTCGCAGCCGTTCTGCCATGTCTGGAGCTTCGACGGGTCTCGATGGTTTATCGTCATGATTTACCGCTTCTACAAGATCATGTCTCCGCGTGTTGATATGGAGATCAAGTCAATAGGTTCGTTGAAGCCTAAGTCATCAAGCATCTTGGACCATATATTATATATATTAGCTTTGCCGATTGCAAAGCATCCAAATTCAATTGTCTGGAATTTTGCCGACCCCTGATGAACTCGAGTTACTTGTACCTCATATATCATGACAAAGCTAACTTATATTATGATGCCGCATCGTATAATATATTGGTATAGCCTTTGATGAGCAGCAACTCAAGCTCTACGTGACCATGTCTCAATGTTTTTCTATCATCGTGATCCCATTCTACGTGGCCCCGGTGACTCTGACAACTATCCTGACCCTCACAACGAATCCATTTGATGATTCGGGCCGCCACCGTGACTACCAGCAGCTTCCATCAGAAGCGCATACTACTAGTACGTCACGAAGCGAAAATGAGGACGGGGACCGGCCCCAACGCTATTATATTGCTTCTCAAGAAGACTTGTATCAAACGTCGGAGTTTGTGAAGTTTTTCCTACCTTATGGAATCGGGGTGGTGCTTGTGATGGTGTGGCACGCCTTTTCAACGGCCGGGTGTGTGTTGGGAGCAGTGTTCCTGTGGCCGGTGGCATGGTTGGAAGAGAGAATGTTTGGACCGTTAAGAGGGCAACTTATGACAGGTGTAGAGGCGATGCCAAAGAGGAATGGAAACTCCCTGTGAATTTTGTCCTTGAGGCCTCATATAGGGGATCATTTATGAGCTTAAAGCTATTATTCAACTGGTCATTAGTAATTCAAAAACTTACAACCCATTGCATATCGAAATTACCTAGGTATATAACTCATATGTATTATTATATCCTTGGCTACATTTTACTACTTGGTATCTGCATTATTAGGAGTATGTCGGATTGGCATGTTCCAAGTCCAACTGCTAGTCCTACTCATATTATCTAGTAGCCTACCTACCTAGGTAGCTATCCTTTTCACCCGAACTAAGCGTTGACTATTGTTAAATATGAGGAGCGTTTTGAGGTATATTTATGAGCATGGAAAAAAATTGTGTTATGTGTTATGATATGAACAATTGCAATCTTATTGATACTCGTTCGTGGCCCTCCACGGCCCCTATTCTAGTCGACCTCATATAAAATCTTTAGTTGAACTAAATTGGAGCAGTTGCGGTTGTGTGTTTTCTATGTACATGAGAAGATGTTTTTATATCTTATAATACTTACAACACTGGCTTCATCATGATGGCCGACTCAGGCCGAGGCGCCTGAAGTTCTTCTTAGGGATAAGAATCTCCGGACTCACTTTCTGGCAGGCCCTAATTTTCCTTCCATTTCTTTCACCTATGGAATTGCTTTATTAGTAGATTACCTAGCTTTAGTGATGTATGTCATGGGGATTTATCATTCCAGTTTCATGTCCTTTGTTATACTGCATTCATTTGTTCGGGACTTTTCATTAATTTGGCCCTAAGTTAATCCAACAAAATGTCAATAAAGCATTGATGGCTGATACTATCCTCGTTTACTATTGCAGTGGGTAAGTCAATCCAACTATATGTCATACTGGATTGAGACTGATACTATCCTTCTTGACTGTTATAGAGAGCAAGTCGTCGGTGGAGCTCGGTATCAGAATCTGTATCATACGGTGCACGTACCTCTCCGAATCAAGCTGCTTCTCCCATCAGTATTTTACGATTCCCATGGCTATAGACCACTACACGACCCATGGAGTGCTTCGTTTGGCTTCACTATTTTACGGAAGCATACCCCATCCGCAAACTTTGCAAATGTATTATTGACAGTCATGATCACCGAATCCACAACACTTCAAGTAACGACCCAAGGTCGCCGTCCTGGTCATCTTCTCGTTGGCGGGTTTGATGATGTCGAGAATCTTCCCTTTCACCTGCGAGCACTGGCTCCTCGGAGAAGCCTGCCTCAAATATTAGGTACAGTTGGAGTGGTTTTAGATGTCACGGGGTCCTCGAAAAGAAAAGTGGCATCGGGATATTTCATCCAAGATCGCGGTTTTTTCCTTACTGGGTACACGCCCGATGCCTCTTTTCTTTCGAGGACCCCGTGACATCTAAAATCACTCTAACTGTGATATTCGCAGGCTTCTCCGAGGGCTATCGAGACCTTCTCGGCGACGTTGATGACTGGACTAACTGTAGCCGTGGACAAGTGCAGTTAGTCATCATTGTCAATTTTGAAGATGATGTTCTTTTAAAAAAGCCTATCAAAAGTCCCAGGAAAGTACGGAATGTGTTCAAAGACTGCTAAGAGATTTTGGAAACTCCAGGGGCCGCACATGAGGAAGATATTGACAGGATATCAGAAAAGTCGGATACGGAGATATACGATCAAATTGAAGATTAGGTAGGACCGGTAACTGCGGATATCGAATTTTGGCAACTGGGACCCTTAGGCCCTGAGCAACGTGGCGAGAGAGTGGTAAGTCGTTTACTTATTCCCTTGGTCCGATAGCACTTGTCTTCCCATAATGCCCCAGCGGATTTCGTTCCCTATCCATTACATCCTCGCTCATCAATTGCTAACCTTGTTTCAATTAACCTTGTTTCAATTGTAGCGCGTTTTACCGTCGCCAAAAGGAACACCTCCGCTTATCTGCCCTAAAGTGCCGTTCTACGATCCCAGCTTTCAACTCCTCCCGGTTTGTGACAGACTTTTAAGAGATACATATTATCCAATCTCATTAATAATCGTTCGTGGCCCTAATGGGGAAGGGGTCCCACGACCTCAAACAGAACCGAGAGTTAACTAGATTGCATATTATCAGGGATTGAAAAGCTCGCGTTCATCCGCGCCATGGAGTATATTCAACCTCGCCCGAAGAAGAATTATTGACTCCAGATCTCTGGTGAGAGCCCGTAAGCCACGACAAGAAGCAACTCCCTTTATCCAAGCAGCAACTGAGGTAATTTTCTTCGTAGGATGATGATGATGTAATTCTTATTCTTAATAATATGATTTCATGACAGATTTGGTCGGCTGTTTGACACTCTTTAGCATATTCAAGATGCAGTTTTCCTTCTCTGCCCCACTGTCCAGCTATGACTTAGATGTTTTACCAATACGCCTACCTGTCTTTCTATAGTTGTTGATCCCGCCACGATTTCCCTTTTGCTTTGTATGCGGTGTATCGGTTCCGGGTTTCCAACCAGTGTGGACCACCCTCGAGGCCGAGTTTCGGCACGAATCTATAACATTATAGTCCCTTGATCGATGGTGATGTTCAGAAGACCGAGTCTTGGAAGCATGCAATTGATATTTGGTACACCAGTGGCAGACGCCGGGAACAAACAGTTCGCACCAATCGAAGATCGCTATAAGGTCTATGGAAACTAAATCCGTCAGTTAGGGGATAGACTTGCGGCTTCGGTCCGGGGTCGAAGTCGTAATAGAGTATCAACACCTTAACGCACTTCCTCCGAATCCTCACCTTGCTCGGGAGAGGGATAGGTCTTTAGACTGTCTCATCTGTTTATCGAAGACGATGACATGTATGAATTGGTGTGTACATGTTAGAGCCGATTCTTGTTTGACGGTGCCTAGGACAATTCCTCTGACAATCGGCTCCTACCTCAGCAGTTAAAAGTTTCCCGTAATTATTATACTGCCTTCCATCTGAACTCGTTTCTGAAGTCCCATTTGGAGGTATGTACGAGTCTTCAAATATTCTTTGTGGTAAAAACGAGAGCGATGGCCGTTTAAACCCGGTAGCCATGATGATGATATCGCCATGAATCAGGGTTTCACGGCCGGGGTAGCCCTTTCGTAGCCCCTTCGTACGATGATTAAATAAGATACCATCCTCTCCGACAGCGATGACATCGCCATAGCGATTATGAGAACTCGTTTCCGTCTAATTTTTTTGCCATCGAGGCTGGAGGAATGAAACGTTGGCCCTTAAGTTTTTCATGACCAGGCAAACGGGGCACGACTGGATCCCCGCAGACACCCACCGCTACCACGACGCCATCGAAGAGTCCATGTTCAGCCTTGTTGCCATTAATGATCCATATACCAGAAAGATTATTCTCTACCGAAGTCACAGGGGCATTGAACACTGTGCAACTTTCGAGCCGGTACCGTTGCTAGAGAGAGATGGTTGTCTCCCTAATCTGCTTCTCGTTCGGATACGAAGACTTCCATTTTACAGAAGGGTGGAAACGGAATATAATGCTGAATCTGCAGAGCAGAAGTGGAGCAAACGCGCTACAATGAGAACTTGTGTCAACAGCAGCTCCGGCCATCAGCTAGACATATGTACGCTCCAAATTCCGCCGAGACCATGTTCCCTCGACCTCGCCCCAAAGATTTTCACATCAAGGTGTCAAGCCTGCCGCAATTCTTTGGGGCTGGAGCTTTCCACCTTTGGCGTACAGCGGTGGAGGAGACGGGGAAAAGGTTAGGTTCAATATGGATTGTAGCAACAAGTAGAGGAAGCATGATGGGTGATTAACAGCTTGTTCAAGTGCCGACATCGCTGCACTTTTCGGGTGGGATTTACATATATGTAGTTATACAACACAGATTCAAGTTCAACTATCCCAATGCAACGATCGTCGCTAGGTCATGACAGGAGTTGGATTGAGTACTTGATATAAGGAAGCGACAAACTCAAAGAGTAGTAGCTCTGATTCGTGAAAACGGGTTTATACAATTATGACGACATGTCCGGAACTTCCGCCTCTTTCCAAATCCTCTATATCATGATTCATGATGTAAGTAGTACTGCATACAGACACCGTTTGTATACATAAGGAAAATGTATATGAATGTATTTATGTGTTATGATCTATCTTCAACCTGTTAGACCATCTTCTGTTGAAGATCTCAAAGGGCAACGTACATGCAACAAAGATGAAACTCAGATCATGGATCTCAAGCCCAAATTATAACCTAAATCCCACAGCCAACAACGACATGGACAAAGAAATACGGCCACCTGCAGCTGCTATATGTATTCAAAGAGAGTGGGTACAAAGAAACAAACAACATAGGTAGGAGACTTGTCAACTACTACTGCAATATAGATTCAGTTCTGAGTATGCAGGTTTTCTCATCTTCTTAGTAGATAATCTAAGTTAGCAGTCATCCCTTTCGAAAAGCGCTTGCAAAATGGATATGAACAGAATTTACGTCAAGGGCATGGAGACGGAGGCATTTGGGAAGCCGTCTAAGCTGTTTACAGAAGGCGGTGAGCTTTTCCAGTCCCTGTCAATACGGGGCGCAAATCGGCCGCGGAGAGCTCGTCTGTACGGAATCCCATTATTTCAGCCCGTTGACCAGAAGAAAAGAAACAACAGAAGAAGGATTCCCAATCCGGTTTCCCTTGAAGCTGTTCTCGATGAAATCATCGGCCAAGGCGTCATCTCGCCTGACGAGGAACCCGTTCCCGAATTTGTTGATACCCTCCGGTCAGCATGCAGAGATCTAGCCTATCAACTTATCTTGTCTAGACTGGAAAACCAGAACAAGACAATTGAATCCCCTATTGATGACCGATTTGGGTCTGTAGTGATGTCCATCGACACTCCAACTTTTAACAGCTTCCTGACCGTTGAACCTCCTGCGATTAAAATCCCAGAGATGTCCGTCGTCGGCACTCCAATTCTTGACAGCTTTTTGATCAGCATCGCGGAGTTAGTTAAAAATCGGGATGGCCCGAAATTGCAGGATTTTCTCCAGATCGAGCCGCCGGTGCCAGAGATCTATGAGCGCATGGTTTTAGAATTGAAGGCACGTTATCCAAGTGGAGGGCAAGGCGATACAGAACTGTTCAAGCGATGCGAAGCAGCCGCGCCTCGAACCAAAGGAGGAACTCCCTGGACGGCGTTTGCCACCTTCATGAAACTCTACTTTTCCTTTATACGTGATGTCAACGTGGAAAACCTTCTCGAGACCTACAATCTGCTAAAGGGACTAGTGAAGTAAGTTCAAGGCCTACTGGTCACGCATCAATTAATGTTGGAAGAAATGCACACTTTTAACTCCAAGTTTGCTATATATGGTAATAGTCACTGATTCTGGAAAGTTCACATTCACAGTCAATGCGTCCTCGCCCTCGGGGATAGTCAACTGGGATTGATCGTGCTCCCGACTGTCTTCTATCTATCCAAGGTTCTCGCCAAGCTGGCCATGGGCCTCGACCGCCGGCCAGAGCTGGTTGCACATCTTCTACGGCAGGAAGGTCGGCCTCAACGGGATGAGACGGCGGAGAAAGTCACTCTTGTCGAACAGTCGGCCAACGTAGTGCGTGAAGCCTTCATCAAATGTCTAGCCGACCGAAGCGGGATACCTGGCGGCGCTCAGGGGAAGCCGGAAGGGAAGCGGGTAGGCATCTATCTCATGGCCAACTTGTGCTTGAAGCTGTTGTTCCAGGTAAGCGGTCCTTTGGTTGGCCTCTTCGGGGCAGCGGCTGAGGATCCAGGTAGTGTGGAAAGCTACGAAACGCGGAACAGATGTTTGCTAGTATTAGCGCACAGTCGCCTCCCCTGGATTACTTTCCAGCTTCTCAAAGGGTAACTTATCTCTATTATCTTGGTCGATACCTGTTCTCCAACAACCTTTTCTTCCCTGCTCGGACTGCGCTGCAAGCGGCCTATGACCAATCACCACGGCAGGCGTTGAAGCAAAGACATCTCATCTTGACGTATCTGATTCCCTGTAATATTATCATGGGCCGATTTCCTTCCCGCGTGCTGCTACAAAGGCCAGAAGCGACAGTGCTTGTAGATAGGTTTGGGCCCATCTGCCAGTTGATTATGAGTGGTGATTATATCGCGTTCCGTCGACACTTGTCGGTCGATTCCCCGGCAGCGGAATGGTTCGCTGCGAAAGGAATCTTGCTGCAGTTACGCAACAGATGTGAAATCCTGGTGTGGCGATCCCTTATACGGAAGGTCTTCATCTATGGGGGCTTCCACACCGACCCGACACTCCAGACCCAGCGGGGGCCTCCGCCATTTCTCTATCTGCATAAGCTGGAGGTTGCAGTGAAATGGCTCCAAACCCGGTATTCCACATTAGTATCGAGTCCGACCATACCCCAGGCTACCTATAAAGATTCACAAGCAGCAAACAGTGGATATGGGTCCGACATCGTATACATTCCTCGTGACCCCGACTTTGCCGGCCTCAATGGCTTTTCTTCACAGGTCGCTAGTAAAGCCTCCATAGACGATTACCTGTCCCCGGAAGGATACTTCGACGCAGAGGGTCGATGGCGTGACAATATCTCCCGCTTTCTTGTCGATGGCGAACCCGACGCCGAACATATACTACACTTGGATGAACTAAACCCGTACTCAGCAACTCCAAAGGACGCAACATCCCAGCAAGAGAAACCAACCGCCCTCATACGTGAGCTCGAATCCATCCTAGCATCGCTGCACGTCCAAGGCCTCATCCGTGGGTATCTGACTCACAAAAACCCCCGATTCGCCATTCCCGGCGCTCGTCACCGGGGCGCCCTGCCTACTGGGTTCCCCAACGTCTGGCAGACCATTGACAGCCGAGAGATTGAGAAAGGCAAAGAAGTTCCAGGTTGGGTAAGACCCCCCACGGTATCCCAGCCAGGTTGGCCCTCGAGTGGGAACCCCTTTAACGGTGCTGGGGGAGGCCGGGTTGTTAACCTGAGCGGAGCACGACCTGTTGGAGCACAGTAACAGAGGCGAGTTGTAATTATATATATTCTTTCGGCAAATGTTTTGATGAATTCGAGATGGAATACCACCGGCGTTTTTGGCAACTCTCTGTATAGCACATGGAGCACATCCCCAGGGTTTCATGGGAGATTTCTGGTTCGCATACATAGTTAGTTTGGTCCCTTTCTTCTACGATTTAAAATGGAGTTATACTACTTATAGGCCAATAATGGTCCGTAACATTTAGATACCTAGGTAGATACATGTATATTGCAGAACATGCTCGACTTTTTTTTGTTTTCTCATATTCTTCTCTTTGAAAAGTGGACATCATCGACATTATTCTTCTCCGAGATCTGATCAGATAGATAGATAGCCAGTTGTACATATATATACATAAAATACCTACTTCAACAAATTCGATCAAATCCGCAAATGTTCAAAGGTTCTATCATAATTCGGAAGTGCAGCCCCAGGGCAAAATACATCACATTTTTTTAATTTCTTTTTATTTAGGTATCTTTCTTTTGCATTATTCTTATTAGCCAACCGGCTGCGTCATATGATATATCCAGTGAACATGATGAATTATGACCGTCCCGGTGGTAATATGATAGAATGTTGTAAAGGTTGTTCACCGGGAAATTATTATAATTATCAGAAAATTTTTTGGTAAGATAAATACAGAAGAGAAGATGATTATGTAAAAAAAAAGAAAGGCCAATTAATAGAACAGAAGATGTCAGTGTCTGGATTATGACATTATTATTCTTCCTGCAATCAATTGCAATTGCAAGCCCAACTAATATTTATTAGGTAGGTACCACTTGAGGTTTATGCTCTTCCTCCTCGGATATGCAAAGTGGCGACGGAAGATAATAATAAAAAAAAAAGAGAATTGCTGCTGTTGGTCTCTGATTTCGCCATTAAGGGGGGGCGAAGGGGGCAGGCAGGTAGGCTAAATAGAAGGCCGCATAGAGAGAGAGAGATAAGCAATGACTTGCGAGACCATATAATATGGAGAGAATAGAATAGAAAGGGGGAAAAAAAAGGGAAAAAAGAGCCAACAATTACCAAAGATGGGAGGGGAGGAGCTGTTATCATAGCAACGCCTTGTAACCTTGAAGAGCAATAATAAAAACACAAGGGAGAAAAAAAATATTCAATTCAATTCAGGACACACGTTACCATAATCATAGTCCAATTTCGGTGAAAACAATAAATAGGGAGCCTTGAACTTTGAACCTTGAAAGGATGTAAGCCGTAGGGGAGAGGTACATGGGCATGGTAGCGGCGATTAATGTCTTTCATTTATGGTCCATCTTCGCCTCGGTACTGGGTCGCGTTCCTGTGCAGTGATCGCGCTGCTCCAAAGTCCACGTTGGGAGGGCCGCTCTGGGATTTTCTTTGTCCAATTGTAATCAGCTGTTTTGGGCCAATAGTACCTGGCGTCTTGTTGCCCTGCGCTGTCGGATGCCGGTTTGGAATCTTCGAAGTTAGGAACAATGTCCTCCACACTCTCACCGGATTCGGACACACTTTCACTTGTGGCCGAAGATATGGAACCCCACAACCCAGCTCCGGTCCGAGGCAAATGGCAAGAGTTCGTACTGGCAGCGCGTTGAACGCTGGCGCCATAACTTCGTAATGCCGATTCTCCCAGCCTGAAGGATTCATGGGAGCTAATAGAGCGAGACCCACGCGTTTCGAGCCTGTGACGATAAGCCGATATTGAGGGAGACCGTGGAATACTTGGAGAAGGTGGCCGGGGAATCGGCAGAGGATTGGATCCCGCGCGAAGGTGCTCCGTCGAAGCTACTAGCTTCACGTCATATTCCTGGGAAATGGGGAGATCCAGGGAAGATCTTCGACGGCGCTCCCATTGCTGCCATTGGTCGCGTTCCGCTACGCTCTGGCGAGTCTCCTTTCCTCCGAGGACATCCTTCCGCACAGCCATCGTAAGAGATGCCATTCCAATATCTAGCAGGACTGGCTGGCCTGTCAAAGCTCCAATTAAAGCATTACAGCCGGCGCCATGAGTCACCAAGACTAGAACAACGTCCGTGAAATCGTCATCCAAGGGATCGTCCTTTTCCTGGTGATGGTGGCGGGAGCGCTGTCTATGAGGGCGGTCATGAGTCCTGTACCAGTCAATCATGCTCTGCAAACCGTTCCGGAACCTCAAGTGCATCGCGCTCCATTCCTCTCCATATTCACCCCCGTTTGCCCAATTCTGGGGCTCTCTCATACTATCCCACTGGTAGTCCACATCCACACACGCGTCCCTCGCATGTGCTACGTAGCCAGCGGGAATCGGGTCAGACGGTGATATCGCGTACGTCGGTGTCGGCGGCATGTACCCAGCATTGTTGACACTTATGTCTGTAGACGTTGTCGAAAGGATTCCCTGCTCTGGGGAACTGGTAACCGCACGGATATCACTGTCTGCACTCCTAGCTCTCTCTCTGTGCCCAAATACCGTAGCCATTGCAGACACCGGTTCATATCGTCCGTCATCCTCAATAGCAGAACCCGTAGAAATAGAAAGATTTTTCCATCCTCCAGGAAAGAACCCAGATACCGTTTTGTTCCCTGGTCCATGAACGCCGTTGATTGCTTCGCCACGCCTTAGTAGTTCTGCCTTTGCTCCAGTCACCATCGCGATGGAGCCGGGTGGAGGGGTTATTTGTTCAAAATAGTCTGGGGAAAGCCATTCACCTAGGAACGCGTCAACTCGCAGGTGAGTCTTTGAAATCCGCGGGTGGAGACCTCGTGGTTTCTGCTGTTCCACCGCAGGAGTCGATTTCCCACCGGGCTCGGGAATGGGGTCCAACTGAGGTGACGCCCTCGCTTCAAGCGCTGCTGCCAATACCGGTGAGGCAGATTGTCCGGATTTTGGCGTGTTTGATATTCGATGATGCTGACTGATTCCCGCACTGACTGCGATAGCTGTCTGGAGGCAACGTAAGTAAGGGGACGAATGGATGATAATCTTATGCTTCCTCCGCAGAGCCCTAAAATCCTCCGAGCGATTCGCTAGTGCGCTATTGTCAGACGCTGCTGCTTCCACTGTCCGGTCTTCCTCGCTTGATGTCTTCGACAGGGAGAAATGATGGGTATCATGAGGAAATTCCTCTCTAGCTTGTAGGAGACTAGCAATACGGGCACCAAGTGCCCTCGATTGAGTCCACCCGCCATAGGTCAAAGGAGGATCGTAAGGAGTAGGGGAGGTAAGATGCCACCGTTCGTCGGCAGCGTCAAGCCGAGCGCCATGCCTGCGTAGTGTTAGGCAACAAGGAGATGCTTTTATATATAGGTATCACATCACTTACCGCGCGATAATGACCACTGCTGGCGGTTTGCCCATGATGATCACTAGCCAGTTCAATCTGTCAGTTCGGATCCGTAACCCAATTAGTTTAAAGAGTCTCTTTGTTGTGTCAACAACCCAAACGCCACCCTTCAAAAGCGGGGGGAAGAAAGGGTGTTTATTTTTATTTTTTAGAAAAGTCCAGCTCTCTACCCTCGATACGCGGGGTAACCTCTGCCTGCCTGGCGCAAGGCCGAGCTCAAGATCGTCACCCTCCAGTAATCGTCATCGTGTTATATTGTTCCACGGAGCCTTGCATGAGTGATTGAACTGGAGATTAAGAAAATGAACAGTAATAAATATATAACTAATGGTAATAACCGATATTTTTGCTGTCAGACTTTTCACAACGAATTTTAATTCTTCCCTTGGAATCCTTTTCTTTTTTTTTATTTATTTATTTGTTTTTATTTTTCTTCTTTTCCTTTCCTATCGATCATGATACTGTTCTTGACAGGGTGGGGAGAAAATCACATGTTAATTGCTGAGGTAAGCCAAAGGTCTCTTGAGTCTTGACTCTTGCCTCAGTGCCTCAGACCCTAGGCACTGAGGCAATCTTGACTCTCTGAGTCTCTCTCTCATCGTGTCGTGTCAAGTTGTGATGTGACCGGATGAGCTGGATGAAGGATCATGCCATGATTGCATATTGAATGACATCGATATTATAATATCTACCTATGTATGAGATGGATCGGGGGCTAAAAGAACTTGAATCCATCTATCCAGTCCCATGACTCGCATGATCAAGTTTCGATCTAGTACTATCACCTGTTCTCTTCCCTGTTGAACTTCGAACAGAGATCAATTCTATATATATATATATATATATATAGGTATAACAACTGGGGATATGTCAGTGCTTTACTTTGCTTGTCCATGTCGATTCCCCGGTCACCCTGCCTAAATGCTGAAACTGTCTCATCTTTACTTTCATCATATGCATCATAACAAGCTCGCTAATAATAAGGGCCACCTTTTAGAGGTAGGGTCGGTAAAATTGGTTGAAGTATGATATGATAATTGCAGGTCTAGACCTACTACTGAGAAGCTTATACAGTACAAAAGGTTAATTTTGGAATTTATTACCTTAAACTATCATACCACATAACAAACCATGCTTCATCCAAGTTCCAACACTGCACTGCACTGTGTGAGGTTTCGGTTGAGATGGATGGATTTGAGATCTAGACTTGTTATTGGCTGATTCCAAATACATATCTGTCCACTAATATATCCCAAGACTGGAAAGTCTGATACAGGGAGGGGTCAGGTGGCCAGGTTGCCAGGTCGCTACCTCGCCAGGTCGCCAGGTTAGTAA
>NPHW01006370.1:0-19640 GCA_002240705.1 Elaphomyces granulatus | reverse complement strand
AATGCGGCTGCTACTGGGTACCAGGGATGGCAGGGAAGAACAGCACTTCAGGCAGCGGCAGAGGGCGGGCCCCTAGCCGTGGTCGAACGGCTGCTTCAAGAGAAGGCGAATGTCAATGCTGCTGCTAGTAAGGAATTTGGAAGAACAGCACTTCAAGTAGCGGCAGACGGCGGACACCTAGCCGTGGTGCGCAGCAGGTGCTAAATCATAACTCATAAGTTTGAAGACCATTCGTTCTTTACATAACCTATACATATGTACATGTATCTACCTAGCTAATAGGAACCACATTTTCTAACAATAGCTTGGGTGTTATCACATTGAACTGAGATATCATACTGGAGATATAGACCAACAATAGATTTGAACAGTCTGATCCACCAATAGCAATATTTTGCTGTAAAAGGAGATTCGAAACAAATACTGCATAATTGCGTCCCGGGAATAACTTTTTTCACCGGGGAAATATTCAACCCACATCCGTACTACACATCCTATGGAAAAAAATGAAATCCTAACAAAAGCAATCCAAAATGACCTCAATTTTTCCTAGAATGGCTCGTTGACCGGGGGTGTGTTAGGATTTGGGCTCGGCTTGCGGAACAACTGCATAGTCTTCCCAAGTTCCCATGTAGTGATTCTTCGAGAATAGAGAATTTCTCATCTCGAAGATATCCCCTTCAAATAAATCACCGGTATGTCTTAAAAACTCTTTTTTAAAGTGACAATAATGGCAATAGATTATTAGTGTCGAGCGGCAGTCGCTAATGTTCAATTCATTGTACATACATACATGGTAGGTAATGAACGGGAAAAAGCAGATTGAAGATTAAAAGTCACGAAGTGTAAGAAAGCCAAACAACATGCCCAGGAACTCCCTCTTTATTACAATCCCATAACGCCTTCTTGTTCTCTTGCCTACATCTTAAGCAATCACGGCTGCAGTAAGAATATGGGGGGGGGGGGAGTTTTGCAGTTCTCAGAGTGGAACCTCATCTAATTCGCCGTCACCAGCTTCCCGGGTGCCTTCACCCCGTTCCTTGTCAGGAGTTGGTGTTGAATCTAGAGACTTGTGCTGGTAAGGTCCATCAGAGTTTTCGCCTTGGTCATCAATGGCATCACCAGAGGAAGACTCCAAGTTGGGAGAATGATCTTTTGGAGGAGGCGGAGGAGGGTTTGAATCATCAGTTTCTAGAGACGTCTTCGGACCATTTGTCACAGCATGCAGGTTCCCGCTCGGGAAAGGCGTTAGCGGTGGGTCAGCGGCTGGATATTCGCCTGACGCAGACAGTTGGCCTGATTGACTCTCTGTTGCAGCTGAAGCGGTAGCAGATGCAACGGATGTAGTCCGCGGATGCTGCTGCCAAGATACCTGCCGTGGCCCTAGCCGGCGAGCCTTAGGGTCGGCGTTCAAATAATAGTCCCTCACGCCCACAATTGTGCCTTCAGCTTCGCAAGCTTCCAGCCATTCTGGCCGGACAACGGGAATGTTCATCTCGACAGCCTTCTCCCAGAGGGGGCCCTTGCCTTCGATACAAACAAAGTGAGTGGTGTCAATGCGAACGGCATCAATTACCTTACCGCCGATACGGTCAATTGCTCGTGTAAGCGACCCCCGTAGTGGTGGGGGAAGAACGCCCGGAGTCACAGTGATGCCAGACAAATCGGTCATTTGATGGGTTCGACAAGTGAGCTTCTCGGACGTATACGTCCCTGCTGAGGTGCGCAAAACCAGATGAAAGGTATACGGGGTGTGTATGGCCAGTCCGCTGATCTTGGTACTAAGCATTTCCAGTGGCCGCGGTATGGATCCTGCTTTGGATCCATTGCGATATAGGGACAAAGACTTGAGAGAGGCGGTGGCTAAATTGATGGGGTCCCACTCTAAGACCAACGATGTTTGTGTTGCATTTCGTAGGCGGAGAATGGGCGGCGTAGGAGAGTGGATGCCGTACGTGTGGAGGATCCGTTTCTGGAGAGCTTGAAAGACTGCAGCACTGGTCGCTTCGGCCGCGTGATTGCGAGACACATTGATGTCAACGATACTGCCAGAGGCGATGTTCTGAGGAAGGAGAACAGACGGAAACTCAATCTGCCGTCGTTCAAATGTTAGAATGGCATTACGTAACAGCTGGGGGAATTTTGGCTTACCAGTCGGTTGTCACGAGTTAACAAGATCGCAACGCCAGCGTCGACCTTGCCAACCGTCAAGGAAATCAACATGCTGGGGGAGTTGGGAGGAATTATGCGTAATACTGCATGGAGGCATGGATAGAGGCCAGATTACACAGAAGAATCTGCTTCCTTCACTTGGAAGTTTGCAGCGTTTGCTCGTTACTCTACATCACTAAGATGTCGGCGTCGGCGGAACTTTTCGTTCCGGGGGCCAACATCTGTCACTGTCCATATATCTCTGGTGCTTCCTAGTCGCTAGTACTATCCCATTCATTTATTATCAGTTTTGATTACTTCTAACCAGCGCTTATTCTCAAGTTGCGCTGCAAATCTTTCCGAGGAGATGAAAAAGGCTGGGAATTAAAAATATCGGACATAGCTGTAATGAAATGTGTTATGTGTTCTCTGAGGCTCTAGCTAACGTATTTATGTGTCGATTGTTTTGTTAGTTGCCTACTAGTATTCCATAACCTAGTATTGTCCGGACATATGTCCTATAACCTGAAGACCTGAGGTCATACCTTGTCAAAAGCAACTCTCCGTTTTCTCAATTTCTTTCTTGAGTCCTCCCTTTTTTGGCCTTTGTATATATAGTCTGCACTCAACCAAACTCCTTTTATTCTCGAGTGTCAGTGGCGATGTAGGGTAAAGTGATGGATCGAGAAGGGGATGGAAAGTGGTTAAGTAAGTAGTGTCCTGATACCACTCCCCCGACTGTCATCTGCCGCTGAGAAATATAACTTCACTCTTTTCTACTCAGCAGCGCCAGAACTGAGAAGAGGTCTGCATGGCAGTGGCCGTACAAGGCCCTGTCGTCCAGTGTATAATCAGTCTAAACCCTACTCTTCACACCCAATATTCGCTAGCAACTTTTTTGGGGACTTCTTCTGTGACACCTCTTACCTACGGATGAATTTTTTAGGGTTTCACTCCTAGCAAATCCCTAGGCTTCGTCTCGCTACAACATCCGTCAAGCCTATTCAAATTACAAGTTCTGGCTTCTGTATATTCAAGAGATGTCATTCTAAAACTTAGGAACTGTATATCGATCTCCCTGCTAGAACGTATTTCTGAACATGACAACATTCATCCCCCCAAAGGGCTCGGGTCCTCCATAGAGATCTCGACAGCGTTGGTCGATCTAGAGCCACAACGTCGAACCAACCATCTCTCTTCGGTCGAAAAACAGGTATCCGACGTCCCTGAGTTCTTCCTGCAAGGATCGTCCGTCGTTTGCGTTTAGAGGGTTGTAGTAATCACTTGTCGGTGATTGGTGGTCGCTACACACGTAGAGGCGACCCGGAGGGCTGGAGTTCTGGCAATGCCTGCCTCCTTTGCCATCTGATTGACGGCTGCCGATGTCAACAATAATATTTGAGTGCTCCCCATTCCTGCCCTGCCAAACAATTGGCCCGCTGGATGCCCTGCAAGGACCCTGCTGTAGTGGTCAATGACCACGTCTTGCAGGGGAATACGGAACGCAGAAAGCAAAAGACCAATTTCCTAAAGCAGTATAGAACCACGCGACAACTTCTGGAATCTGCTAGATTTTCAGACCTTGGCCATGTTGCTCTCTTTTCTTGAAACACAACTACATTATAAGCAAGCAAACTTTAGCAAAGTCCGGAGAAGCCTGGCGTTGATACTTCACAGAAGTTCATGTCAGTAGTGTATATATTCCAATGGCAAAGGAGGAACATACATGTTGTGAACGCCTGCAATCAACACTGCTAGCTCATCCTCGCTAAATCACTTGACGCCGACGAAACCGGGCAAAATCGAACGCCTCTTCGGTCCTAAAGAGAAAGGCTCTTGCTTAGTATTTGATTCATCTGCACAATAATGAAATAGGAACAGACAGACTGTAGTTCCGGGTTCTTGGGAAACCTACTGCTAGAAAAGCATCCCGACCAAGGGGATGTTCACCCCAAAGAGCGAGACCCGATAGGGCGGATTCGGTTGTCAAATAGGGGGATACTCCACAGCTGACAAGCTCGCCTTCCTGGAAGATCTGGAGGATATAGGCCAGCGCCAGAGCAAGAGTGCCGTAACGCGTGCTCCGGCGCAAAGAAGGGTGGCAGGATGCAGGACAATGAACCAGACCAACCGGTTCTGCTTCTCAGCGATCTGAGATCCATGTTGAGCGCCTGGCAGATGTCGGTGTCGAATGGAGCATTCCAGTGTTGAAAGGTAACGTCCACCGTCTCCCGAGTATCTGCTAGGAAGGAGGTCAGGGGCTGCCGGACACAGCCGACGAGATGCAGGTAGTCGAGGAAAAAACTGTAGTCGGGGGTTGGTTGTGGCAGACCCCCCTCAGACTCGACCTCAGGCCCTTCGACGGGTTTGGCCTCTGTCCGGGCGGGGTCAAACAGCACGCCGTCAAGAGCCTCGACCCGCAAACTAGCAAGAGACTGCAATATTCCACCCCACTCTTCTTTTCGACTACCAATGTTGATAGGTGTCAGGATCTCTTTCGAATACTCTCTTGATATCTCTTTTCCAATCCCAAGGCTAGAGCCAGTTCGAAGGGTAATTAATTGGGAGTGACCTTAATTCTTTTGTTGTATCGCCGTCGTTTGTGTCGGTGCTGATGAGCGTCCAAGATGTTGAGCACTGCCTTACCAGTGCTTTATGGATAGCAATCGCATAAGCCAATGTCGTAGAGAACTGCGTTCGCATGCAGGAATCATTACCTCCAAAGAATTTGCGCGTAGACAGGAAGACAAAGGATGATTCTCAGGGAGAAGAAAACCAGGGCCACGACCACATGCGGTTGAATCGGATATCGGGGTAGTGCAAAAAGAAGGCATCGACTAATTGATTGATCAATCCTCTAGCTAATGTTTCCCGATTCCTTCGGAAGGCTAAGACAGTGTTATCAACATAAAAGAAGACTAGGATGCTGTCATGGGTGTTCATGAGGAATCGGTTCAAAATCCAGGGTCTGAGTGAGTTACCGGAGGTCCCGGTTGTTGTCGAACCGCTTCAAGCTCTTCATCGTCGACCAGAAGGACAAGGACGACAGATGCAAAAAAAAACCAACCGTCACGAACCATGAAGGAGTATTTCAGTGAGAAATCGGTGGCGGTGACATGGAAGATCGATCTTCATCTGCATCATTATCTGATTCGTCCGCAGGGAGTTGGCCTCGTCAATGTCGACATCCCGATATCCCTCCACAACAATTGCAACCCTGCACGATGATGAAATTCCGCCGAAACTAGCCGAGGGTTGTTGCCACTGTGGGTGTCCGGAGAGGGATAACCTCAATGTGCAGAAGAGGAAGCTTGTCTTACATGAAGTACATAGATAAGGCCATGGGTTTTCTTGGTGATTCCAGCGTCGATTTACTGAGGATATGCGATATATTGAACGCCTGTCGAGTTGCTAATAAGCGGTTCTTCCGTTATAAACTCTATTGCCTGCTAGGTCGTGCGCGACTATGCTGTCTTCCTTCCTCCTGAGACGCTCGGTTCCCGAGGGGCTGACATTCTCGAGTCATATGCACTAGGGTGTCGACTAGGATCAAACACTCTTGTTGGACAGAAGCATAGTTTTGTTTGATAGAGTGTTGGTGGACCATAATCTCAGCAGAACCTTTCAATCCAACTTCCGCCAACTGCGAGTTCTGCTTGTCCTGTGGGATTCGTCGTCCTTCATGATCATACCCTCGTTCTCTCAGTGACTCTCTAAAGGCACGACGAACTCGCCTGGCGCACCAGGACCTGACAACCCGTTTCAAGGGAAGATGATTGATAGAAACCCGCCACCATAGTGTACCCTTATCGCGATTGGTATACATGTAGAGTATCTTTGGGCGGATGGGATGGAACTTGGCAGCCATGTATCGCATCGCAACCGGGGGAATGAGGTGTCGGGGGCTATAACGTAGAAGAAACTGGGAGGTACTGCGAATTACCTTGAGCGTTGAGGTCATAGTAACTGCGCAATAACTAGAAATAAATATAGCCTAAGGCGGAGATATACACAACTTGAAGAGCTTTTACTTTATCCCACCATGCTACATTAACTGTTCACGCTAGTCTCACCGCCTCAGGGGAATAGAGTCAAGACTCAACTATAAGACTCCGTTTTGGCCAGTTCATCTAGTTACATGTTCTATTCGTCCTTTGTGTACTGTCCAAGGCTAGCAAACCATTATCTAGCTTGATTTTCCAGTCTCGCTAGCCGGGCCAATGCCCAGCTCTGTTATTCTATCAGCTCTTTCGCCTCCTTGAAAAGTTGTTCCAGACTTCCAGTCCTCCAGTGCCTGACAGCGAAGTAAGTCAAACGACATCTCCCACTGGGTCCCTTAATTACCCACCACCTATTAGAAACCAAAATGAGAGTCATCCAAGTCAGGATGCAGCTGAGCGCAGGATTATTAGTGTCTGGTGTCGGGGGTCGGAAAGTTTTGTTATCCTATTAAACTTCTCTGTTAGCCCCAACTATTTTATGCTTAATCACATAGCAGTATCATATGTAACTATTTAGGTAGTGGGGGAGATCATTCGTATCTAACCCGCGAGCCGCCGCTGCTGCGGCATTATTGTAAGGTCTGAGGCCGATCTCTTCCGAGATTCCTTAGACTAGGGATGCCCAGCGTCTCGGGCTCGGGTTATACCGTATGGACTGATGGTAGAGTTCGAATTGTACAGTGGACCGGTGTTTTCGCCCGATTCAGACAACTCTGGAAGCCGGGTACATTATTCGCAGTTTCTTTTTGAGGATTGCTAATCCGCTTCTATCCTTTTGCCAGTCTGGCCCGCTCGAATGGTCTTTCCCCACATCCTGCAAACTGGTATTTTTATTGTTTTTGCCTGCAAGGCGCTGTGTCTGCATGTGGGGAACAAGGAATATGATCGACACAACAACAATGGCAACGGCCGCCACTGCAGTAATCCAATGCCCGCAATGGTGCCTCCGGGCAATCCGCTATTAGTACTCGGCTCAAATGGCAGCGTTTTGATATGGCGTCAAATAAGAATTAGTTGTAGCTACATGCCGGCTGAGTAGCGTGAGCGTTTGAGGAATCTCATCTTTCCATGCTTCTTTTTGCGTTTCCGCGTAACTAGTACCAGCTGGCAAATTGGTAGTATAGACGGTATCTAGGAAGCTGCAATGCTGTCGAAGCCGGAATTTTCAAGAGCTATGATGGCCCATTTTACTCGAGTAGCCATATCTGTTTCAGGAGTAAGCACCAATTTCATCTTCCTCACATTAACAAAGAGAAGAGAATTGTACTCGGGACTCTAAGATTGACAAGAAACCCGAGCTGGCGATGCTATCATCCTCCTCAACACAGAACTCCATATCACTCTCGAGTTCAGTGTAGCCCAAGCTCCCACCGCAGGTTAACTTCCGGCACAGAGTCTTCTCTTCTTCGGCGTCCTCCGCTGTGGCTTACCGGGGGTATATTGCGAGTGTTTTGTGTCAACTGCCGGAGACTTGGGGAGGGAGACGGAGAAATAACTTCTTCGATGTAGAGTTTGTGATTATTGAGAAACTGTGATATAGATTAATGCTTATAGGATAGCGCTGTAGGTTGGCGTTATGCCTGTAACTCACTCGCTGTAGCTTTAAGCTTAAGAGTGAAGTGTAGAGTTAGAATGGATTTTGTTGTCAAGAGAATCAAGGCCTGGGCCCTGCTCTTGCTAATGCAAGCTATAAGACGTCGGTTCGGCCGAATGCCATATTGACAAGATTGACATGTTACAAAAAAGCTATGTAGTTTAGAATATCCATGTGTGCCGCGGGTCGTGGCCTGAGTGTTGAGGCTACAATGTAAGAAATCTGCGGGGAGGGTGGGTCCAGAATCGGACCAATGATCAATCAGATGGTTACCGCTTAGGGTTAGTTGCTTAAATTAGGCGAAGAAGGGTTATCATATTTTTGTTGATATATCGTGATAATCCTGTAACTATATAGTACCCATGAGAATATCAAGAGCTTTCTCCGCCAACATTAATAATAGATACAGCAGATAGTACAGATACCAGAAGTTTTGATAGTTCTAAAGCTTTAAATGTTTTTTGTATGTTTATTGTATGTTTAGGGTTTACATCAATGCCTAAGGCAGTACTTAAGGCGGGAACTTGCAAGCCCACATCATTATTAATTGTCCATCGTTGTTACCCCCCACCTCTCTTTTAAACCATCCCCTTGCCACCACCAAGATAGTAGCAACTTTTATCCCGACAACTTCAACATTTTTTTGGACTACACATTATGCCTAAGAATAAGGGGAAAGCAAGTCGCCCCAATCATATCCCTCCCAACGTGATCATTTCCGAAGCTAACAATTCCTCGATAAACAGGGTGGCAAGAACAGGAGGCGCGGAAAGAATGAGAACGACAATGAAAAACGCGAACTCATCTTCAAGGAAGATGGTCAGGAGTATGCACAAGTGGTGAAGATGCTTGGCAACGGCCGCTTGGAGGCCATGTGCTTCGATGGCGAAAAGAGACTGGCGCACATCCGGGGAAAGCTACGGAAGAAAGTTTGGATCAATCAAGGCGATATCATCCTCCTATCGCTGCGAGATTATCAAGATGAGAAAGGCGACGTGATCCTCAAGTACAGTGCCGATGAGGCTCGCAGCCTGAAGGCTTACGGCGAATTGCCTGAAAGCGCCAAGATCAACGAGACGGACACTTATGGCCACGAGGGCTTCGAGGACAACGTCGAGTTCGACGAGGATCGTGACAGCTCCGATAATAAGGAGGAAATTGACGTGGATGAAATTTAGGCGGCCTTTTATCTTTCTGGGGCCATAGGCATCCCGTGGACATCTTCCTCAGTTCCCTACCACTTGAATCGCTGTAGAGTCATTGATGGGTCTATACGTTCGGGAACTTTTTACATCCTTTCGGAAAAAGTAGTTGGAAAATGCGTGTTGGCCTCTGCCATCTCCAACCGAACTGAATAGTCAGCTGTGCCTTAGAGCTCTATACTCATTATCCTTGTTTTTGTTTCTTTACTATCGACTATCTCGAATGGGTTTATCTATACCCCAACATGAAGACTCGCCCGTGCATACTCCAACTTGTTAGACTGAAGATCACCATCCTGCTTTCCCCCTGACCGCTCAAACAGCAGCGCATTTTCGTGGAAATCCTTGCTTCTTTGTTTGCCGAACTGGGACATGTCAGTCATTGTTTTATTTATTACGCTCTCCCTCGCATTCCTTGTGAAAATTGATGCAGATACGGTGCATGCATAGAAGGCGTGTCAAAAAAGGCCCCTTTGTTACCCTTTATGAGTAATGGAAATGAACTTATATGACAATGCATGTATCCCAAATTGGAATCTCCTATGGCTGATGATGGCAAATGTTGAATATTTGTGCTGCATCTGCCGACAAACCTGCTTAGAATTAAAGGACGAAAAGTTTATGGATTTGGGTCATAGAAACTCCATTTTGGAATTATTTTTGTAGCCAGCCACATACGGCAGGAAATGATTACACTGTACAGAGGATGCTAGTGGTTTTTAATTTCGTAAATTCCTTGACACCATCCATGATCCAAACTCCATGAATTTGTTTCGTATTCCTACCCCAAAACTCGATACCTGGAATTATGACACGGTGGGTAGTGCACACGTATGCTCTCTAGGCCGCCATACGAACTTTACGGTTTCATTAGCTCCCTCCTTCCTCAAATACGCTCTTTTTGAAAAATCGCACAATCTTCTGAGCAGCTTCCTTCCCGACTAGAGGGTCTAGAGCTTCCACATTCATGTTTGCGATCTCGTGGATGCTCCCTGTTTCAATGATCAATCTTTCAAGTACCTTAGGCGTAACGCCTGGGACGGCGCGGAGCATGTCCTGTGGCAGCTGGTTGAAGATGCGATGTTCGATGCCTGCCGCGGCCATGACGTCGCCCGTATTCGATGATGCCATCGGGATAGTAAGGTCTAGGCCAATCTGGACAGCACGAAGAGGGTCGGGCTCGGGATTATTTTTCTTGAGCTCTGCGAAGATCTCCGCGGTCTGGTAAGGAGAGGAGGACCAGATAATTTTAAGTCGTGGGAATGCAAGCGTCAGCAACACGAGGAGATGCTGCGCAGATTTCGGACTAGATGGGTTGATAAGAGAACTACCTGAAAAGGAGGTAGTAGGGACACCAGAAGACGAGAGGGTGTAGTCAGAAAAGAAGCTCGGCCCTGGTGTGGACGCCGTCGTGAAAGCGTCAAAGGTAAACGATTTATTCTGGTCAAACTCGATCAACAGCAGTGGGCTCTGGTAGTGCTGCAGCATGGTCTCCACTTGATTATACAATCGGCCATTCTTCAGAGAACTGATCAAGTCACGAACTGATTTCCGCTCGACGCAAAGGCCCGGCGCCAAAACATAGTCGCCTACTGTGAGTTGACAGGGTATCACAGCCATGCTTCGACCATGTAATAGAGAAGGAAGAGCACTTCTGAACTCGCGGACATCAATGACGACGGTAGGTGGCGCCGCCGTTGCGGCCAGTTTACCGCCACCGGCAATGCGAGTATTGACAGTTCTCAGGAATTGCTCCTGTGGATCTTCGAGGCTTCTGTCATGGCTAAGCGTGATGCTCATACTCTAGAGAAATAGTCAGTAGACTGCATGAGCCGATGCGGGCCACTATGCATAATACCCCTTTCTCTTTGATCAGATGGGCAAAGGCATCGTTCTCTCTACGAATGGTGCTCAGGTACCGTTGCTCCTCAACAGAACCGCCGTAATACATGAAATATACCCTCACATTCCGATCTACGTGGGAGCTGCGGTATACCTCGACCCGCCGAATAAAGGAAGCGTCGGGTTCATACATGATAATATATCGCGGTCGCGACTCCTCCAATATATGTTCATCCATGTCGCCATCGTAAGGATGGATCATAATCAGATCATCCATCTCATAGAGCTCGTAATAATCTTCAGTGTCTTCTAAATCATCAACCAAAACATCTTCCTTTAGATTGGCCTCCGCTCCGGAAGGGCGAAGCTGTTCCATCAACTCCGACACTTGATTAGGCTGTTCGACATCAGCTTGCACAGTACTACCAGGGCCGTCAACGGCAACGAACGGTGCTGCTCCTCCACCACGAACTCGTCGTCGTTTGTTCGGAGGGGCTCTGTTCTGAGCAGGAACTAGAGGCCTGGAACTGTTTAGTCCACGACCAAATTGCACTTCGCTCGGGCTCGGTCTGGAAGAATATAAGTTCTCGTTAACGCGGGAGAAATTTCGCTTCCAATTCAGATATTCCCGTAGCTTTCTTCGCATCATTAACTCTGCGGACGGCCTGGAGTCAAATTCCCCCAATTCATTGGAAGCAGAGTCGGTACCATCTCCACTTTGGTCCAGTTTTAAGTGCATGGTTTCTAGATATTCCCGAAGCTGCCGACAAGTACGTTGGTCACTACACATTATTAAAATAGCGCTGCTAGAGTCATCCCTGATAGGATTAAGATATGAGTCTTGTTCGATCTCCTGCAGTATATCCGAAAGCACTGCCCACTTTGGTTGTTCTTCCAAAATTGGCTGGAGAGAGGCACCAAAGGATGTAGACATCGAAGGAAGTTCCTCGGATGTTATTTTTCCTCGATACACCCGTGATCTCGCTGTTTGGAAAAGGACATGCGCTGCGTCAAGAAACAGCCACGGAGAGTAATTATGTCTAGTCGACCCAGGTGGCGCAGAGTGAGCGGCAATGACAGTATCAAGGTACATCACCAAAGACACGGCGTCGTAAGTGAGCAAAAACCTGAGCAGCAAGTCAGGTCCACATTAATCAATGGGAATTCACTCATAAACACCGATGACCATACTGCAAAATAGTTCTAAGAACACGCAAGTCACTAGCTATCTGCCTTGTCCGAAAGGTGACACGGTGCCATATGGGGTCAAGTTGTCGTCTAATTGTCACATCAAAATTCCTGTGTAAAGCGCTATCAACCGTCCAATCTTCAACATCGAGTCCTGGATTGGATTTTCTAAGCTCTGAGATGCTCGTCTCGACGCACTCAAGAACGGCACTCTGGATCTCTTTCATCTTATCACTCATTGGAACCTCGAGCTCGATTACTTCGGCTCTTTTTCGCCCCTCTAGCGACTCTGCGACAGTGACATGGAACCGAGGCCAGAGGGATGGCTTGCGGAGGAAAAGATTTCTCATCATAGTCGCCAAAGGTGCAAACCCTGTCATAAAAGGTTCTGGTGAGTCCGAAAACGACTTAAGAAAGCCGACTTTGTTGTATTGCCTGTATATACGAATGATAAATGCTTCAATGGAAGTTGCCATGACCCTGTCGCAAGTCAGGATGTTTCCTCACAATCGAGACGTGGGATTTACTTTTCTGCATGAAGTATAAGCATTCCGGATACCTTTTCGGGATCAAGAAGCTCTTGTCAGTGTCAGCGATATCGAGGAAAGCACTGTATATCAACGCACTAGAGAGTAAATCAACCACGAGGATTCTAGACGTCACACTCAAGATGCCGCCTTGCTGATATATTCTCTCTCTATAGGTTTATAAGCGAGCGAACTCGAACATTGCGAATGTGTTACTTAGCATGTACCTCATTGGTACGCCGGCTCTATCTGTGTTGATAACCTTTAAACCCCTAGAATTGGATGTCTTGCTAATGGCGTGGTGTTCAGCTAGGGCTTTCAGCAAATTAGCATCATGTCATCCTAGTGTTCTATCGAAATTGTTGTTTTTTTTTTTTTTGAAATCTACACGGCACACCTTCACCAATCCACTCGTTTTCCCGATCATCCGCGCCTACGACCAAGACCAAGTTGTTACCTGCGGCATCGTAGGCATGCAACAGATTTGCCACCAGGCGCAAGAGACCCAGGCCCCGCGCAAGAATGACAAGCTCATCTTCGGCTCGGAGCTCGTTAAAAAGATCTTGTTGATATTGCTTGTTTGAGCAATGTCAGAGGACGAAAAAGGCTTTTATATGGTAAAAACATACCAGGGGCAGTGAAAGCTTGACCAGCAGATTCGAATTGTCAGACATGTGGTGCTAATACTCCTGTCATTAATACAAATAAGTGAATTGAGTGATCACTGACTCAGTGACTTTAAACTAGTCAGAACTCATATAAAATCCTTTTTTTTCGTGAAATCAGGTATACTTTATTATATTATGACTGTCGCCTGAAGATTCCAAATCTACATGTGATAGGCTAACTATTCTAGTATTAGTGTTCGCCTATGTCGGTATGTGATCACCTAATTCCTAACTATAGTAGTCGACTATACTATACTGGTACTAGTTGTACCTAGCGTAGTTATGTATCAAAACCAACCACCAAGTCCCTGACTTCATAGGATTGAAAAAGGGATACACTTCGTTCGTTTGAAGAGCCTGGCATAGTCATCATTGTCGCGTGTTGTCCTTTTCACCTCCCTTCAGATCTTGTGCATATATACCGACGATCGCCCTGAGGACTGTTATTACATACATATTCACCGCAAGTCCACAGCACCCCACCGTGCAATTGCTGCAGCCTTCATTCTTCTTGAAAGGCTCATCCTGTAGCTTATTGCCATGTGGCCTCTGCGATTTTGACCAGCTCCTAGCAAACGTGATTCTTATTTACCTGGCGAATAAGATATAGTCGCTGCACACAGTTCATAATGCCTTCTATACTCAGTGATACAGACAAGGAAGTGGTAAAAAGAACCGTTCCCAGACCCTCAAACAAGATCCTCGCCGTAGCTGTCGCACGACTTTATGTGGCATACCCTAATCCACAACAATGGACATACACCGGTTTACAAGGCGCAGTGGTCCTTGCTAATGACTTGGTTGGTCACACATTTTGGATCAAACTGGTTGATGTGTCGGTAGGTGATGCTGTTGCCCTTTTGCCTTCATGGGTCATGGAGCTGACGAGATGATTATCTACGTGTAGCCTGCTGGGAGAGGCGTCCTTTGGGACCAGGAGGTTTATGATGGTTTCCCGTACAATCAAGACCGGACCTTTTTCCACACTTTTGAGCTCGAAGAGTGTTCCGCCGGACTCTCCTTTTCCGATGACAAAGAAGCAAAAACGTTCATCAAGAAGATGATTGAGCGCGAGAAGAATGCCAGCAAGGAAACCCGCCAGACCCCTTTCGCATCGAATAGACGGCAAGCCTCTGTTTCCCTCCCTAATGGCAAGTCTACTGGACGTTCTCTGTTCAGCAACCTGCTGCACCCTCGAACCGCGACAACCAGCACCCCTCCCCCTCCGACGGCCCCCCTGCCTCCTGCCAGTGCGCCACAGAAAGCTGCACCCTTTGATACCGCAGATCCTTCTTGGAAAGGCCTGCTTGACGAACTTCTGGAAATGGGTATCACAGAAGATCAGATTAGAGAGAATGAGGACTTTATCAAGGAGTATATCGAACAAAAACAGGCAGATGGCACTGATGGAGAATCCACGGCCCGATTCCTGTCAGTTAATGATCAAAGAAGGGCAAAACCTCCCCCACCACCTCCGCCTCCCTCTGCCCCCCCTCCCCCCCAAAGCGCCACGATCAGCCCTCAAAATACAGGCAGCAGTGGAGGTGGCCGACGCGGGGCTCCTCCTCCACCCCCGCCATCTCGGAGAGCTCGACCGGAAGCCTCTCCACCCCCTCAAGAGCCGCCCCGAGAGCCAGCTCCGCCGCCCCGGGAACCGTCACCACCCCGACCAAAGTTCCGCGCTCCCCCGCCCATCGCGGATGCCGGAAAATTCGCTCATACTGTTGGGCCAATCCCCCCAGCGCGACCGCGAGCAGTGTCCGGTTCAACACCTGGACCCCCGCCTCCTCCTCGGCCCCCGAAAGCTACATTGGAGGATAGCCCTCCCCCCAGATCCTCGGTCCCTCCGCCACTTCAGGGCGAAAGGAAAGTGTCTGCTCCCCCGGCTCCTCCGAATCGCGGTCCTGTGCATGCTCCTCCACCTCCCCCTCGGGAAGCCAGCCCGCAGCCATCTACTCAATTCCCTCCCCAGCTTCCTCCCAAGACCCCCCTTACTACTCCTTCCGTATCAGCTCCGCCCCCCCCGCCTGCTCGATTCCCTGTGTCAGTCCCGCCTCCGCCTCCGCCTCCGCCGCCTCCTCCGCCTCCTCTACCGCCTCTTTCACCGTCACGTCCAATTCCGCCTCCACCCACGTCCAATATACCGCCGCCGCCACCCCCACCGCCACCTCCTTCTCATGCTGGCGCACCTCCACCACCACCACCTCCTCCGCCTTCCACCGCGGGCATTCCTGCTCCCCCACCACCACCACCTGGAACATCTACAATTCCCCTTCCCCCGCCGCCTCCTCCATCTGCCTCTGATGTGCCTCCGCCTCCGCCTCCCGGTGGTATAGCGCCTCCGTTGCCTCCAGTGGACGGAGGACGAGATGATCTTCTGGCAGCCATTCGGGCATCTGCAAATAAAAGTGGTACTGGACTACGAAAAGTCAAGGATTCCGACAAAAGAGATCGAAGTTCAGCTCTGGTCCCAGGTGCAGCAAACGATACCCCTGCAGTGTCAGCTCCTCCCGGAGTTAGTGGTGCTCCTCAAGGCGGATTAGCTGGTGCTCTCCAAGATGCACTCGCTAAAAGAAAACAGAAAGTTAGCGGTAGTGGTATGTGTCAATAAAATAAAATGGTTCATTAAATTGAAGTTACTGACCCATTCCTCCTTAGATGATGAGAGGGAGGACGACGACGAATGGTGAAGACCTTGCATTCTAGGCTGTTTGCTTGGTAGCCGTTTCCCCATCGAATATAGCTTCGGCCCGGCCGTTGTTGTTGTTGTTGTTGTTGTTGTTGTTGTTGTTGTGCACCCGATATTGACTATAATAACCTGTAGATTAAATGAATCGCTTGTCCCTGTAGTCACCGGCATTTTTTACAGGCAATGTTGGCCATTCATATAGTAAGCTCCTTGCAATTGGTCGCATAATGTAGTGGTTGAAATCAGGGCAAAGAGGATGAATAACTTTCTCAAGAGCTGCCGTAAGGAGGCAATAAATCTCGTCAAACCGTTTGCTGATCCGAAAGTCTGAAAACCATCATACTAAAATCTATGATATGTAGGCACTTGAATTCATTATGACCGCGGTAGGATGCGGCGTGGATAAACGTTGTCCCGACTTCATTATTTTCCTTTGTCGGTCAACGATAATAAAATCTGTCAACGTTTTATATTAGTCAATAATGTTTTCGTCATTGTATAACCTACTCTGTCCCGCTGAGAATGCTGGCCTCGCGTTCTCTCAAGCCTTTAGCTCCATCCATTCCCCTCCTTCGTTTCCTCCGCTCTCAGTCCGAATCTCTATGTTTCTTCACCCCAAACTCGCCTTCATGCGGTTGTTCCACCGCTGAAGACCTACCATGGTGCTGGCGTCCAGGTGACTCTGCAACACAGACAACCTCAAGTTGGAGTCGGATTAACCCTGCGCCCTGTCGTGCACAACTCGAGGCATCTCTCTTCTCCATCATTGGCCCCTTAACTAATAACAGCAAGACTCCCCGGTTTCTGCCTCCGCTGTCCTCCATCCGCCCATCTTCTCGAAATGTCACAACCAAGAATCGCCCTTTATTCCGCAGATTGCTGGACCTGACGCGTTCAAAGAGTGCTGCAAAACGGGACTGCTCCCCCAGCCTTGTGGATGACAGTGCCGAGGGCAACCTTTTCAACCTTGGGCGCACTCTGGCCGCGAAGACTCTCAATGAGCCATGTTTACGGTGCACAGAGTTTGATGGAAATGGAAACGTAACGCTTGTTAATGGCGAATATAAGAAGAGTGAGCTTATTGCCAAGGTCGGTGCCCTTCTAATTTATATGTGGTTTCAACCAAGGGCTGAATAATACTGTTCATGTTTAGTATGGCTTGCTCCCTCGCGATCTCCGTAAAATAGACTCTTCCCTCCTCCCTCACATCCTTGTGCGATCTCGTGCAATCCTCATCAGTCTTCTCCACCTCCGAGTCCTTATCAAGGCAGATAAAGTACTTGTCTTCGACGTTTACGGGTCCACGGACTCTTATGCACAATCGGTCTTCATGTATGATTTGGAAGGGAAGCTCCAGCAGAAGCAAGCACAAACAACTGGGGCACTCCCATATGAGTTCCGCGCCTTGGAAGCCGTTCTAATCAGTGTGACGAGCGGCCTGGAGGGGGAATTCGAGAGCGTTAGGGAGCCTGTCGTACGCGTCCTACGGGCCCTGGAGGAAGATATCGACCGAGATAAGCTGAGACATCTTCTAATCTACTCGAAGAAGTTGGGAAGCTTTGAGCAGAAAGCACGGCTAGTGCGGGATGCTATTGAGGATCTTTTGGAAGCCGATGATGACCTCGCCGCAATGTACTTAAGTGAAAGGGCAAACGGAGTCGAACGGCCAGAAAACGACCACCAAGAAGTGGAAATGTTGCTGGAGTCATATCACAAAGTTTGCGACGAAATCGTCCAGGCGAGTGGAAACCTAGTCACGGCAATCCGCAGTACTGAGGAGGTGTAAGTTCCTTTCGATCCCATCCGGATTTTCTAGGTTCAGTTGCTGATTACAAGCAGAGTCAAAGCCATTCTGGATGCAAATCGCAACTCCCTCATGCTCCTTGATTTGAAATTCAGCATTGGCACTCTGGGTCTTGCCTCGGGGACACTTGTTTCCGCATTGTATGGGATGAACTTGAAAAACTTCATTGAAGAGTCCGATTTAGGATTTGGACTAATATCAGCTGCATGCGTTGTGTTCAGCGCTTTCGTCAGCCTCTACGGCCTGATGAAATTGCGGAAGCTTCAGCGCGTGCGAATGTGGGGTGAAGGAGGCGTAGGGACTTCTGTCCTGACCCCGATTTCTACCAGGAGAAGTGGGTCAATTGGCGGCCTTGGAAACTGGCGGTCCGATGCCATTGAACCGGTTATGGGTGTGCTTCCCGGTGAAGGACGTTTCGAGAGAATGAAGAGACTAAAAGAGAAGGCTGCGACCCCTGCAGCTGTCTCCAATGTCGACGCTCGCAGAGTCGTGCCATTACGGGCTTCGTCACAACTATTTTCCGAATCTAAAACAGCTAACCATGACAAGTTCTGAGGCGAACATAACGCCAAGGCACAAAGGTTGCCGCTGCTTCGAGAATTTGACAACCCTCCTCGAACCTGAACCCGGGTCGAGTTATTTCGCATCCGATCGCGCATTCTAATACCAGATCCATCAAAGGCTCATTTCCAGCAATCCTCCACTAAGGATTCACCAAGTCCTTAAGGTCACAGCGATCGAGAAGTCTAGTGGACAAAATCTTCTTTCCACGCTGCCGTCTTCTTGAATTTTCATACTATTCGACGTTGAGGTTGCAGGAAATAGTCACTCAATGACCTTGTACCATAAAAGACTCTGCCTCTCAATGTTATGAGGCGATGACGGTTGTATTTCTACATCGATAGATAGTGTTTGTAGGCGCTCTTTTACTATGACAAGGCATAGACGATATGATCAGAATCTTGTAGGATTCCACGGTGCGCATATATAAGACAAATATCATACATTAGATTCATCGTGTTTGTTGTCCTACATGTCTCATATACATATTTCGTTTATACCCGTTAACCACGGATAGGATTTGTTAAACATTGCAATAATAATAATTCTAGGAACGAAACGTTACATAACAGTCCTTTACTTATAGAATCGCAGACTGTGAAGGACAGACCATCACAGGATGCGGCGAAAAAGAAGGCATTAGAAGACACGATTCGTGAGACCAACAGTGAAGAAAAAGGAGACACGCGTACATTGAAGCCTTTGATTTATTGTAAGTATCATATGCGATGGGGCATCGTTTCCACTAGGATCGAATCGATAAAAGAGTTCCTTCATTTTTCACAGGCTTCCCTCTTTCTCAAAAGCGACCCTGACGAGTTAACAGGGATAAAAAGCTTCGGATCGCTAGGAAGGCTGGATCTCACACCCAGGTCCATCCTGTTCTGAAGGGAAGTCATGAGATAGTAAATCCATCAAGCGTGGCGTAGACAGGCTGCTAGAGCACGTCAGTCATTCATACTAGGGCACCAAAGCCTTTCATTGAATTGAACGGGCTGTTCAAGAGTCAAGACCTGGCAATCGACCTCCCAAAGAAGTTGTCAGCACCTACCTCTGTTTCGATTCTACACGCATCCCAATCGTCCTGGACAAACCAGAAGACGGAGCCAACCTGGATTGCAATGATATAATCATAGAGGTTTTATTTCCAATAGAGTTTGATTCTTGATTGATCTATATCTAGATGTCCATGACGAAGCCACGCAGAGCAACATGGGAAGCCGTCGCGTGCGGGGCTCGAAGCGTCCAAACGAGCCATCTCGAGAACGTGTACGACCAGACGTTCAAAAGTTACTGGCAAGTCCTGTTAAAAGGAATACGAGGGGTTACAAGAAGTCATTGACCGAGAGACTCGCCTTACCGATTGGCTACCTCGGAATAACATGATTCAAGTCTCGCTGCTGGTTATTCAGC
>NPHW01006367.1:0-20474 GCA_002240705.1 Elaphomyces granulatus | reverse complement strand
TCATATCACATAACCGAAAACCTACTACGGGGGCGTAGCAGTAAATATGGGGGGCGTAGCAACAGATAAGGGGGGGCGACTCAATAGCACCAAAAAATGAAAAAAAAAAAAAAGGCTAGAGTCAGCTGACTATGTACCTGTACGGATACATAGTAAGGACCTATCATATAAATAACTTATAAATTTGCTTCTGCATGAACTGAAGTGTTGAGACCAATTCCCTTGACCTCATTCAATATTCCTTTCTGTATATGGACTGGCACTTATATTGACGATCTTATTGGGAAAGTTCTACTAGAGCCTTCAATATTGTGTTCCGAGCCTGTGAACTGTATACGTGTGGTCAGTATTTGAAATAGCCATGGACCAGGTTTCTAAGAAGAAAGAAGCGATAGATGAGCGTGAATCGTCGACCTGTCTACTTTCATATATTCGCATTGCCTTTGAAAGGATTAGGACAGGGAATCCAAAGAGGCAAGTTCACTGGTATCTTAGTCAGAATAACTTAGTGCTAGGACTTATCGTCTTCATGGTCAGAATTCCCACCGATGTGGTCCAATTATTACCGGCAAGAGCTACCTCTGCATATATCCAAAAGCTTGTTGATATTCTAGAAGCCATGAAGCCTGAAACACTGAGTGCAGATGTTGACTTGTTCTTCTGCATGGCTCAAGTACTATTGAATGCCGAGCCCACGCTCGTGCAGGAGCGAGGATTATCTCTTTTACTGGTCTCGTGACAACAAATCTGCCTGCATCTGTGAGGCGCTGATGCTGATAGTAAACAGGCGTCAATCGAGCAATTAAATGACACCAGTGGGGGTTCCGCATCCACCCCCGGAGAGCAGAAATTCCGCCTAGGTCAAAGGGTTCTTCTGTTCCTGCTGTGTTGTTTCGCAAACGAAAATCGCACTTTTCTCTACAATAATCACGTCAGAAGATGGGTGAGGATAGCGCACAAGTGTTTCCATTGTTGGCCGCTAAATTGCCACAGGCGGGCCATATGTTACTGGAGCTCATCCGGAGCTCTGATAAAAACAAGGAATTCTTTGCCGTAGGATCGAAGGGTTGTCGGTTCGTAACGCAAGTCGACTGTTGGTAGCAGTATACTAAATTCATTATTTTCTAACTAGCTTCGGATCCGTCGTGAGTAACGAATTAGATACGTCTTTGCGCTTTGTCGGGGCTGCTATCATTCAAGAAATGGCGGCACTCCATGCAGGAAAAGCTGTGTTCATGATTACAGATGACGTCTTCGAGCCTGTCCCACAAAGCCCGACATTAGATGTGTCGAACTCCGACTATTCTGCCTGGATTACGGCGTGTTGCAAGTGCGCCCGCGAGATGGGTCATGGAATTGGGTTAGTTGTTTGTTAAAATTGTGCCAAAGTTAAAGGCTAACTCTTCGCACTCGAATATACCACACCTTGTCGATTCAGTCACTATTGGAAACGAAATATATTCTGATACCATCGGAGTTATGGTGTCAAAATACCGGCTTAACTTTATAGTCCCCTACGGAAGGCAGCTGCGGAATTTTCGATTCATTGAGATTCCTTCTCGAGCTATTCAACCAAATTTTGCCTCTTCCAATTACCAAACGACTGCGGGGAATATGTTTTCTTTGACATTGCAGCTCAGGGGTCCAAGGTTCTACATACTTAATGGCCATCAACGATGGTCGGCGAGTCCAGCCGTGAGGATTGACTATAAGGCTAGTAGTCTGACTTCACTCTTCGGAGCAATTGATCAGATCGTTAGCAGGGACTCTGCTCCATCGGCAAAGCAAACCCCAATTGGCGATTGTAAGGTGGATACAGAACAGACGTTACGGACGAAGCATATGTCAGCTGCAGTCGTACAGTTAGATGGAAAGAAAGAGGATTCGGACGAAGAGAACTCCCCTAAATTAGTTGCTGGGACACCCGAGACACTGTTCGCAGCCCTCAGCGAAAAAAAGGAAATCTCAGCCATCTGCGCCGCTTACAAACTGGGTACCCTGGTAACAGGAACAGAGAGCCAACCCTCTTGCCTAAAAATGGTACGCAGAGTGTCATCTGCCATTTTCTGCCTTGACACGGGGGATGAGATTGCGAGTAAGTCTCTTGATTCAACAGTAATCCCTAACGTAGGTCTCGGAAGGAGTCAAGTTGGGGGTTCTGAGGGATCAGACTCTCGAGGACTTGCACTCGACTTCTCACCCCATTCAACGTCGAAAGACAAGGTAGACGTCACAGAAGTCCCATTCCCATGTGGCCCCACCAGTCCCCTTCTCGAAAGTGCTCATTCTACCTCGCAAAGACAGCATGGTAATCCCATCTTAACAGAAGGCGATTGTAACCGGCTGCTATCCGATCAGTCTTACTTTCACGAGCAACCACAGCCAATCAAAGCCATCGACAGTACTTCTGGTGTCGATACATCACATCGTTCAACAAATGAAGACCTTAAAGTAATTGTTATTCCGGATTCCCAAGAGCAATCACAACAGGCAACGAACTCGCAATACGGCGAAGCTGGCTCTTCATTTTTAGGCGGACTCTCAACCAGACGAATTACACATGCAATGTCGACTCGCCTAAATCGACCAACTCGAAAAATTTGCAGAGGCAGCCGCCCAGCTGTGGAGCAGAAATGGGAATTCAATGTTACTAGCAGCGAGGAAAAGATGGAGGAACATCAAGCAAGCAAGCCATGTGAGGTAAATATTGGAGATAGTTCCAAAGTCAAGGAATCTTGTGTACTTCTAAAGAAGACGGCACGCAATCCCTATCCCGCGGAAACAGTCTCCAAAGCAAGATCAAGACAAAGAAAATCTCATAGGCCAACAACATCATCGCGTCGTCTCACTGCTGCAGACCGAGCGAAAGTAAAAGTGACTGCGCTAAAGAAAAGCGGGAAGTCTCAATTCCATTCGGAGGACTTTGTGAACTGTAATGTCAGTGGGCTAGGTGGCTCAAATACGCATGATACGTTAAGAGGAAACGCTTCTAAGGCTGCACCTGAGTTTGAAGGTTTGATATTCGCAGGGGAATCACAGCGTCTCGTACCTAACCTTATCAATTTACTGAAACCAGAAAATACGAATTCTCAAAATATGCAAAAACAGGCCGATCGAGAGATCGAAGTAGATGTGGTTGGTGTCTTTGGGCCGAATACTACTCAGCAGAATAATAAATGGAACAATAACGAAATCGAGAAACCTGACCTGTTATGGGAACGCTGTCCCGATGGCGACATCACCATGGTTAGCAATATTTCAATTGACAACAAAGAAGCCGGCATATCCTCCGATAATAATAGCCGCAGACAAACCCGACCAGTTAAACTAAATATGGCAAGAAAACCAACAAAAATCCTTTCGAGACATGATTTTACCACTTCTAAAAACTTAGAAGTCAATACAAACATTACAGCAGATATTTGTGTCTCGGATGCCATGAATATTCCGTTAAATCAACAAACATCAACTTTCGCGGAGAAGAAATCTAGAATTTCTCATCAGATATCTCAATTCATGTCGCAGCCAAAAAATTATGGAAAGGACTCTTGTTCAAATGTTCTATCCCAAGATCCTAGGCTAGAACGCATCACATCTTCGCTAGGTGGGACTTCAGAACTTCTCGAGGTTATCCAGTCCAGACCCCTAATCACTGGCGACGAGCTTTCAATTTCAACCCCAACATGTAGTTCAGGGAACTGTACTCCGAGAAAGGCTGTGAATATACAGTCGAATCCTATTCATCGGAAAGACAATAACGCCAAAGGCGAAGTTGCTGATATTCTTCCCTATGATCGAGTAGTAAATATATTACCAAACAAAAACACCCGAATTAGCACATTTACATCAGACAGCTCTGGCGAACAAAATGGGTTGGCTAAATCACCCGTAGGACATCCTTCAATTCGAAAACCTATCTTCCTGGATAGAAAACGGGATACACTAAAAAGGCCTATCGAAGGAGCCGAGCCCGAACATCAAAAAGCACTGACGATGCAGGAGAAGGGCCGATGTGTGAACTCAATTACTAAAAGAATCCGTTCAGAATCCAACGACTCGAATGTCACGTCCCCGAAAAACTCTAAAACGCCTTCTCCTGGAAAGTCTGAATTCCTCCCACCTGCTATACACCCTCAAGGATCCTTCGTTCGTGAAAGCATGGTCGACGAAAACGGTAGTCCACGGTCTCGAGTTAGGCGCAGAAAATCGACCCTTCAGGAAGTCAGACCAGTAACAGGAAACGCAAAACAGACAAGGAATAATATTCCGAATGCCTTGAAACAGCTATCAAGTAGTGAGCTCAACGGAGGACCAATAGTGCGTAATGAAGTCGAAAGGGGTGTCAGCGACGAAAACGAAATTTCAGAGCTCCGCGACAGGGGCGTTGTACAAACTACTGCTACGCCACCATATACCCTGATTCCACTTGAGCGACTCGGTGAACGCTTTTCTCCCCGTCGGCGTATGCGAGATAAGAGAATACATGATATTCGTTCACCGGACAGCGTAAATAGAATAAACCAAGCTAAATACCAGGAATCGTCGGTCGCTCGGAAAGCAAACTCAAAACAGGTAAAATTTGATATCAATATGGGACGTACAGTACCTGAATGTGGTTTGCTACCTGCTGATTGTTTTTAAAGACACGTACTATTTCAGCGCAATCGGACTCATTGGATTCTAATACCTTGGTAGAGCTAGATGAGCGACGGGACTCTCTCTCTACAACATATCGGACAGCGTTTAGCATGCTGCTCGAAGCGAGCGAGGTAGCCTTAACAATCTCCGTTCCTTGGTCCATTTCTGAGCCTATTGTTTTATAGGGCCTTATACGTCATCTCTTGCACGAAGAAGAAACCATCAGAAAGATTTTGGCGAGTTACAGCCTTTGTTGTGACAGAGTTCTAGAACAGCTTACCAAGACTCACGATGACGGTCTTCACGCCAATCAGCAGGAGATGGAACCAATCAAAGAAGCTGTTGAGCAGCTTTCGACGTTTCTTAAGAAGACGAAAGTGGACGAGAAGAGAAACGAAAATCCGCCATAGAAACCCGTGTCTAAAATCAACAACACGGGTCTGTTGACACAAGTGGAACAGCAACCGGAAATCACAGCCTCACTTATGAGGGGGAAACATGAATTATATGGGGAAAGCAAAAAATCAAGGTTAAAATGGATTCAAGTTAATACTACGGATGGAAATGTATTGGCCGTTCATTGGAGCATAGAAAGCAACCGAGCATCCATTGCATCCAAGGATAGCCCTTAGATTTTAGTTCAGCATTTGATTTTACCATAAGATGAACAAGCACTTCTACTCCAAAGACAGGTTGCAGAAGGGTAATAATATTATCTATGTCCAGAAATTCTCTGTACGCTAAATTATACATACAGAATCCCCTATGTCAATATGTGTAAGGTTCTACAGAAATTCCCACACCTACAAAAAGGGTGATCATGCTAGAGAAAACTGCAGTACAGCTCTAATTAACAGGATGCTGGCGGCCGATAGAACGCCTTCATAACACAGTAGATAAGGTTAGTTGTAAGTAGATTAAACAGTAATAGCAGTCGCCGAGCGCATAGCGGACGCAGCCAAAATGAACAATCTCCTACCAACAAATTAAACCAGATGGGAAAGTAGAATTCGAAAAAATCGTTCTTAACATTCAAACAGAGTACTGCACAAGACGACAACAACGCTGCTACAATTGGATATCAAATTCAAAGAAGCATTCGATAGTGCATGCCATCTGCCACGTGTAGGCAGACCCCAAATTTCAATTCGGATCCAGCGCGGAACCTCGATAAGGCCTCCCGACAACAAGGATACTCCGTGCTGGCTCTGTCATAACGGCGTTGTATATACCCTGTCGCTTGTCGGAGATGAATATCATAAATGCAAAGCATGCTAATTGATCTATCAAAGAATTTGTTGAGCAGATTTCGAGGTAGTAATTCAGAATCGTAAATGGTATATACTGACCAGTCCATACTGTTAAGGGGTTACAAATCCAGGGCGCCGAGGTGTTATGAGCAATTTGTGAGAGATTTAACAGGGTTAATTAGTTATCTAATAAGGTGGCAAGTTGGAAAGTTGGAAAGTTGAAAGTGGCCCAATTTGAATGAAGCGCTGCTATAATAATCCTCTCAAATAATAATTGGCCAAGAACTGATAACTATAGCGCAGGTAATTTTTTCAAGAAATATCGTGGCCTGCCACTCAGATGCTAACCACCTTTTCCAGGTCGAACTTCGCTGCCTGAGAGAAGTAATATCCCCTTTGGTAACGATCCTTTTCTTTGTTATAGAGTCCTCGAAATCACAATTATAATGTGTATGCCCGAATGCCCACAGGTGCACAGCCGAATTCGACCAACACTCTTCCTTTGATAGATCGGTTGAGAATCCAGATGATATTGGGCTTTTCGCATGTACTCCGTGGCCGCCTCTGCCGTGCTCGGGCTATGGTGAGTGAAGATCACGATCTTGCGAGAAGGTTCTCGGCTTGAGATCTCTGACACCTGTGCATTGAGCCAAGCTAACTCTGCCTTGTGCTCCTGGCAGTGATTTTCGACTGTCCAACCTTGGATATAGTAGAAGTCGTTGAGGCCAAAGCTGACGCGGTCGTGTTGAGAGGGAGAGACTGGGTGCAGCCCAGAACAGTCACGTCGGAGGAAACATCGAAACGCGTCTGATCCAAAAAAAACAAATCTGTCGATACGACCGCCACTCTCATTTGGAAAAATTGAAAGAACCCCTCATCTCCAGCATTGCCAATATCGCCGAGAAGGGCAAGATAGCCTTTGGTGGGATGAGATTCATGAGAAAGGTATTGTATGCCAATGGCGCTTCCAGGTTGACTGTGTGTAGGCGGTCGGGTTCTGCCTTTAGAATAGGCAGAATTCAAGTTCTGTAAATGTGCGGGCGGTGCCCATTGGCAGAATCTTTGGCCTATGACTAGGCGGACACCAATATTCAGGTATCATTTCTCGGAGCTAACATGCTGTAGAAAAGCAAATACATATCATGTCTGTTGAGCAGCTGGAGGGTTCTACCGGCTCCTCGTAAAATTACCGATCTGGCCGATCTGCCCCTCAGCTAGCCAAGATTTGGTTGCCGCAGTTGCTCGACATCTTGATTCCAACAGCGTCCCTAATGTCACTTCACAGGTCCTTTAAGAAGGTTATATATAATCTTTGCTTATACAAATCACTCTTTCGAGCCGCTCGAGCGTATCAGCGTGTAGGCTACACCAGGTACTAGGTGTACAATACTGTCGTAAAATTAAATATACGAAAATTCCCTTAGAGCTCTACCCGTCGGCTTTCGCAAAGATGTGCTTGCCGACCTAGTAGGATCAACCACCGATCCGGAAGGCATAATAATCTCACCGTCAGCCTCACCGCTTTTTACAATATTTCAGGCTTTACCGCCCTTCGAACTTTTTTGCAGTACTTGGAATACCTACATTAAATTCACATAATAATGCTGTTACATTCAAACAATCAAAGATAGAAAGTAATAACGGTCGACACCACAATATGGCCACAGTTTTTCCGCCTCCTAGCAAGCGCCAGAAGCGCGAAATAGCCGACAAAGCCAGGCAACAGCAGGATATCCAGAAAATTCCTGATAATTTGGGCAGCGTTCGAGTCCAATTTATCGACCAAGCAACAGGCGAACCAACTGGGCCTGCGGTCGCTGTACCAGTGGCTAATGCAACAGTGAAAAATCTTGAGACTCTTATTAACACTCTTCAGGATAATGTGGGTATGCGCTTCTGTTTCTAACAATTCGTGGTCTGGAATATCACTTTCCACGACATAAATTTGAACTAATTTGAACTGTGTACAGAATGACAATGAACGTATTCCATATAGATTTACATACCAGCCGGAAGCTAAAACCAACCAATCTATCGATATATTGTCCGACCTATACCATTCGTTGCTAGAACCGGGCTTCAAGACCACTGAAGATATCGTTCACCTCGAATATACCCCACAGGCTGTATTTAAAGTCAAGGCGGTTTCTCGTTGCTCTGCTTCAATATCAGGCCATGGCGAAGCGATTCTTGCCACAGCATTCTCACCGGTGTCATCATCCACTATGGCTACCGGCAGCGGTGATTCAACAGCTAGAATATGGGATTGTGATACCGGAACACCGTTACACACGCTAAAAGGGCATACGAGCTGGGTGTTGGCAGTTAGCTGGTCTCCAAATGGCGCAATGCTAGCAACAGGGAGCATGGATAATACGGTGCGTTTGTGGGATCCGAAGAAAGGGCAATCCCTAGGAAACCCGCTCAAGGGTCATTCCAAGTGGATCACGAGTCTCGTGTGGGAACCCTATCACCTACAAAAGCCGGGGCGGCCACGTCTAGCATCCGCATCGAAAGATTCTACGGTTCGTGTATGGGATGTTGTCAACAAGAGGATTGAGATAGTCCTCACTGGCCACAAAGGGTCAGTAACGTGTGTTCGTTGGGGTGGCACTGGGAAACTGTACACGTCATCCCATGACAAAACAATCAAGGTGTGGGACTCTAAGGAAGGCACTCTAATACAGACACTGGCTGCCCACGCGCATCGTGTTAACCACCTTGCTCTCTCAACCGACTTTGTTCTACGAACAGCCTTCCACGATCATTCAAAGAAAATCCCCGACGCCGAGCTCGAGAAACTCGAGACAGCAAAGAAACGATTTGAGAAAGCTGCCACGATCAACAATAAAATCACAGAGAGGCTAGTATCTGCGAGTGATGATTTCACAATGTATCTGTGGGACCCGGCTACCACGAGTAAGCCAGTAGCGCGCTTACTGGGCCATCAGAAAGAGGTTAATTACGTTACCTTCTCGCCTGACATGGCACATATAGCCTCTGCTGGTTTCGATAACCATGTCAAATTATGGAACGCTCGTGATGGAAAGTCAGTTACTATTTTGAAGAATGGGCTCTTGCTGCTTCTCCTGCTGACTATATTATATTTTAGATTTATAACGACACTCCGCGGCCATGTCGGTGCTGTTTACCAATGCTGCTTCTCTGCCGATTCACGCCTCCTTGTTTCATCTTCGCAAGATACCACCCTTAAGGTCTGGGACGTTCGCACAGGGAAACTCTCAATTGATCTCCCTGGGCACCAGGACGAGGTCTATGCTGTCGATTGGAGTCCCGATGGAGAAAGGGTGGGCAGCGGAGGGAAAGACAAGGCGGTAAGGATCTGGAGACACTAATGCGATAAGGAATTGATTGAGAATGAGGGATATGAACTTGCTAAAATACTCACGCTATGATAGCTTTTAACAAAATATACCCCAAAATTGAATATAGACCGGAATTTGATATATGGAATAAAACTTTAAGGTTAGTAAGAGGGCTGATATTAGAAACCTTATTAGCCTTTCCTTGTTCTTAGATATGTCAACTACTTCGATATTTACAAAATTGTAATCGACGACGAGGGTGACGCAAAGTACATGCTCCATGGAGGTACTATGCATTAACTATTAAAGCCTCCATGTAAAGGAGATTGAGGTCTTTGCCCCAGACTGCCCAGTGTTCCCCATGTTACCATAACTTTATGTGTATATATATATAAATATAAGTCTAAGACATTCTATACCTATCGACTATCATACATCCAACATCTATATAATAAACATAAATTTAGGGTTACATCGTTTCATCGTTGACATGAAGTCATGATGTCCTCGTCCAGTCACGGTGTGCTCACCCAATTCCACTACTAGAGCATAGCCAAATGGCAAAAGCCGTGAAACCAATATGCCAAAGCCGAAAACGACCCGCCATAGACATTGAACTCCCTACAGAGCCCACCTCAGGCTGCACATTCTCTTCGAAGAAAGCGTTATTATCACCAACAACGTTCCCGGCCGGTGCGTACTCACAGACAAGGTACCATACTTGCAATTGGGAGCTGTCAGCTGAATCGCCGTCACTCATATGAGTCTCGACGCAATTCGTAGCGGCGCAGCCTACTTCGGTCGTTGCTTTCCACACAAGCTGCGTGAAATGGCCCGTCTCTTCGCTGAAACCAGTGGGTGGGTCGTAGTCATACTGGTTGCTTTCATTCACCCATGCGTCGATGGCTGTTGTCACGTTTGGGAACCCTTGTGCAAGGTTCTCGCCATAGGGACCGCTCTGGCTCATCAGTCAGTAGTCAGTACTTTATTAATGTATACAGTTTAAGTCAAGTTGTTTACATATTTACTTATAAAATGGAAGGAGGAGAGACCAGAGTGACGGGTCCAGACTCTATAGCTCTACGTAGTAGTTTCAATGCTTTAATGATTTTAACAAAAAAAGAGAAATCACCCACAGAATGTTTCCACTGACATTGGTTTGCCCATCTCTGAGCGTAATCCGCCAATGTATCGTTCCAGATCAGGGCGCTCGCATTGTGATATTGGCGGTAGAGATTCGTCACGCCGAGCACAGTCTCTTTAAGCTCTACCTCGGAAGTAAAAGATGAAGTAGAAGAGGAGGAGGTTGGGGTCGCCAATGCTATCGCTACACTCGTCGTCGTTATTGTGATTACTTCGATTTGACCGGCAACTTGAACGAAATTGAAGCCGCCGCTTGCAATTGCGAGGCAGAGGAGTAAAATATAAGAATCAAACATTATTTCAAGTCAAAATAGGTCATGCTAGGCTCGGGTAAGCCCTCATGAATGATGCGGATTCGCAAGACTTGAAGTATAGGCAGACGAGACACATTTCTGACTTTTATTAGTGAATGAGTCGCAGTGAATATACTACCTAATGAGAACGCAAGGCGCAGTCACGCACTCTAGGTTGTACATACAGGAAACGGACAACTTCCAAAGCGAGATATTTGATTCGAATCATTCGATACAAGAAATCAATGATGAGAAATCGAGTCCTATAAATTTAGGTGGTTGTCTTGTATTGATCTCTTCAGTGCCGCGTAATATGAAACAGGTTCAAAGTGGGCGGCAAAACAAAGAGAAATGTCAAACGGTCTTTGTTTCAGAATCCAGAGGGCGTCAGGAAGGCTAGGAGGTGGAAAATGGCAATAAACGCCTTCAAAGTTCAAACATATTATCATGATCATAGATCTCTTAGCTCTATAATAGTAGATAATTTTCCTATCCCAACTTGTGAATACTCCTATTCTGCCCGAAATTCGATATCACCTATTATTATTCCTGTCTGAAAGAGAAGATTTGCTCAAACTTATATGGGGGTAAATAGTGATAAAAATGCATAAGGCAAAAACATGGGACGAAAAGAAACACACATGAGAAAACTAGAGACTTCATAGAAGTAGATAGATAAGCGGTGTAATAATAACAGTACTGAGTACATAGATAGTAGTATGTTAGATCCGGTAATAGGTATGAGTCTATGAAGACTTTTAATCGCCACTATATAAACGCCTGAGCTAAAACCCACATATGTTTCTATCCAAGAAAACTCCCACCATCTACTCCGTCCACTGATAAGTCTCGTAAATCGGACTATTCGGGTTCTATTCGCTCCGCAAATTATTTGCGCAAAGGAATAAGGGAAGCCAGGTTCCATCACTGGGTTCAGTGACTGTATTCACATAACATTGCATCCAATGCCATACATGGCTCGCTCCACGCTTCTTCCCACGAGGTGCCAGTCTGCTCGACGTTTTGCAAACTCGTAAACTTCTTCTGCTCGCAATATGCCATAGAAGCGGTCTCCATCGGCAATGATGCTAGCCAACTCCTTTGCATCTGATGGATCGATAAGATAGATCTGAGCAAGCTCCTGGAGAGATCTAAAGTATAAAAGAAGTTCACTATTTCTAAGCGCCTGAATGAATTTCAGATAATGATTCATATCGCTGCGCAAAATCGTCAGGGATTTTTTCTAGTTGGAAGTCTGACATGTCTACAAACCTGATAAGTTTCAAAGAGCCTTCCACGCTTATGCGTTGCCTCTTTAAGTGTTTGCATAGCGCATTAAATAGCCGGAGTCCTACTTCCTGGTTGAAGACGTCAAGCGTGCTTTTGTCCGTACTTCCGATGAGCATTTGTGTATGGGACGAAACTACATCGACGACAGCGATTGCGGCTTCGCTTGTGTTCACATCCATTGTCAGGCGCTTAGGATTAATAGACACCTCAGGGTTGAAATCGGTAGCTGGCTGTTTAGTTGCAAGAATGTAATCGACCTCCTCCATGAGAACGTCTATTCCCTTATGGAGTCCAGCAGCCACACGCTCATCAAGCATCTGCTCGAATCTTTTCTTTCCCTTGACGGCAGGATCAAGGAAGTCGTTTCTGTCCGTGAGCTTAGAGCCTACCAGTTCTTGTTCGTAGAAAACATCCACCATCTGAAGGATAAGATCTCCCACATTGACCAGTTCCAGGAATGTCACTAGTGGCTCGACTCCTGATTTGTCCCGCTCACGTTGTTCTCGAGGCCTATAGTTGGAAAGATGATCCACCGCCTTATCAAACCCTTCGATGACGTGACGGTGCCCCAGGTTGTTAAGCAATGCCACAAAAATAGCTGCACATTGGTGTTTGGCTGCTACTCCATACTCACCATCAAGAACGACAAACTCTGCAGCACGTTCAAGGCTTGTCTTCGCGGCGTGTACTAGGCTCAAAGCAACCTCGATACTGAAGAGTGAGTGAATACCTTCAAGTTTTGAATTCATGATAGCGGCTTTCGCCGACAACTCATTGGTAGGAGCCTCGGGCAAGAATCGATTGGTGGTTTTGGGGGCAGTGGCAGTATCACCCGCCGCGGGCCCGTCTCCAGGTTTTGGCGGATTCGGTTTGCTTGCAAAATTGGGGAGAATATTCACTGGCATCATAAGCACCTTCTTGAACGAAGAAAGAAAATCGTTTTTATCAGCCTGCCTATTGACATTCGACATTAAAAAGGACTCTGTCGAGGCGGCCTGCTCTGAAAGTTGCCTATCCCAATCTCCAACGCGAGCGTCACAGGCTTTCTTGAAGAAATCGAGTTCCTCCGCTAAATAGAAATCAATATGTTGCTCATAAACTTCAGAAATAACACATGTCACAGTGTCGTAGAAATCATCACCAGAGCTCTGAGTCGGGCGCAAATCTTGCATAAAAGCCATGCATTGTACGAATGTTCCAGAAACTGCTTTAAGATATGATTCAATATTCACCCGGTGCAGTACATCAAAGAGAGCCGTGAAGAACGGTGATAGAATATCTTTTCCTATCTTCGAAAGGAACGGGGATATAACTTTGAGTTTAGACGGAAAAGCTCGATCGATGATAGAAATCTCCTCGTTATAAGCTGCACCAAGCCGTGTAAGGTATGCTTGCGTATGTTGGAGCTTGATAACACCAGTCAGCTGGTCGATGCAGTCCGTTATATTGCCAAATCCCGACTTCCGAGTCACCAAGTGATTATGATGAATAAACAGGCTAAGTGCAGAGCCAGCACCGTTGAGTGTCCATAAAACATAGGCGTATCTCCGCATTAGATCATCGATATCGTCAGACTCATAACCATTTCGGAATTCTCTGATTGCGGCAGTCTCGAACAAGGACACAGCAGTGTTGAGTCGCTGCCTTCGCTCTACCCAGCCTTCCGTGACATCGCTCTTTGCAAATGCCTGCAGCTGAGCGAGAATCCGGGCCTGACTCTCCGGCTCCCCATACACCTTGAACACCAGATTGTCAATTGAGCCTCCCGAGTCTACGATGTCCTCGTAAAACGGTGCCAGCACAGAGTGAAGTTTTCCATATTCCTGGCGAGCCTGTCCGCGGGTTGACTTCACAAGGTTTAACGCCATCAGTGCCTTGTCTTGTGCCGGATCAGTTGAACCTTCCGAGGGTTTAACCATGGAAAGTGAAATTGGGTCGAATCCATCGAAAAGATAACCGTTGCGGTCAGAGAGGGCTGATTTGTCCAGGTCGGGACCTGATACTGTGTGAGCTGACTGATACCGCTCAGCCTTTTCTGGAAGCGTTGGTCCAGTCGTCTTCTCTGCGCCTCTCCTGGCCTCCAGTTCATTCCAGCAACCGATTCGCTTCAATACCTGCACCCATCTTGTGTCATCATACGCCATCTCCTGCATTTTCTTTGACACCCGCGCCATCCTGATGAGATCGATCGGGCCAAGATGGTCTAAAATCGAGGACATAATCTCTAAGTTCCATCAGCATCTGGATCTGTTATCTAGTAACGAGGCGACGGCAGGAGGACTGCTCACCGGCAGGAAGGACAGGTTTGGAAATCTCTATAGATGCCATCTTCAGGGAAGCTAGGATATCTCTCCGTGGCGGTCCACCGGAGACAGGCACCTTTTTGAACTTCGACATCTTGCTTTCTTCGAATCGACATTTGTACAGTGGAAGTACCTATCAGAAATTCGAGAACATGTTCTCGCCACGCCCCTGCTAGTTACCATTTGAAAAAACACAGTCAGCCCCTCCCCTACCTACGTATATACAGAGCATAGTATGTTCGAGGGTTAGACCAACAGTTAAATTTAGATCACTTCAGCTTGTCCTAGCAAGGCTGTCGCTCACTTTAGCGTCATGGCTAGTTAACGCTAAGTTGGTGGCAGAAAACTTCTGTAGGCGGTCTGCATATCAGAATTTTGCCGTTTTGATTGCCGCCTTTATCTGTAATTGGTAATGAAAACATGATTGCTTATGCCTGTCCGACCTGTCTAACTCTGTGGTAGAAATTCTATATATGTAGGATGTTGTTGTCATCAGGATCGGTCCAGTCATAGGGAAAGTAGTAGGGAATACAGTATATCGGGAGCGGCTATCTATGGTAATTATCAGCCAGAAACATCTGTGACGTACTAGTCAGTATCCAGTCTTTCTCTACAGAGTTAAACTTGCAATTGAACATGCAACACCACACCTGCAGCGTTCTTCAACGGAGCATTGATTGTCATTAAGCTGAAATGGCCACAAATAACTACTCTTTGCAAACGACCAAGGTCCGTCAGAAGCCAATCTTGCATGTAGAGGTTCGCGTTAAGAGTGATGGTGACAATGTCATTATCCGAACGGATATTGTACGTGCTCGATAGTTGCTATACACCACTTTAATATTACTGCATTGAAGTCTTCAAATCTAATGAGCGGTCAGATCAGAGAGGATGTCACTAAATGGCTTATCGATAACTTCGCGATCCTGTCCCTGGGCCAGGAGCTACACACATTAGGTAATGACATCGATATCATTATGGAAATTGTAACATGTTTGCTGATAATGAATAGAAAGCGATCTGAAGGAACCGCATGCTCAAGTACTCGAGTCCATCAAAGTCGCAGAGTGCACTTATGGAGAAATAGAGTCGGGGGCATACCACTTGGAGAACGTGGAACTGGACGTCCAAGCATACCAGCTTCGTGTGCCAACGGAATCGCAATGCCCTCAGCAGAATCAGAACGTGGGGGAGCAAGAAAAGAACGAAATTGACGGCCCACAGGCTCGAATCATACCTTTACCCAGTAAAGAGTTTGACGGTATTTGGGAGTCGTATGGCTGATTGGCAATCCCCTCTCTATACGAAGGAATCCTTTTCTGACTCGCATGCAGGTTGTTGTTCGATCAACCGATACCATCTTCCTTGCTCCGAGCAATTACGCACATGGGTAAGTCACAGGGGCTTTCGGTTCTGGAGCACTACCGACCGATATTCTTCCGCAGTTTTGCTTTCCACCCGTGGACTTGATACTTGGGTAATCAACTGGAATCGCCTCATTCTTCTCTGGGGTCCGCCAGGCACTGGCAAGACAAGCCTTTGGTGAGACATCGACTCCTATTGACCTAGAGAATACGAAGACACCTTAAACTAACCAAATAGCCGTGGGCTCGCACAAAAACTTGCAATCCGCCTTGGGAAGCACTTTCCTCGGAGCAAGCTTGTTGAGATACAAACACACTCCCTTGGCAGCAAATTCTTTAGTGAGAGCGGGAAGTTGGTGAGCAAGATGTTCGAAACCATTGAGGCGATGCTTCTTGAGGAAGAAGACACATTTGTTTGCGTGTTTATCGATGAGGTGGAAACGATAACCGCCAGAAGAGAACAGACCATTATCGGAAACGAGCCACTTGATGCCATGCGAGCAGTGAACACACTCTTAACAGCTCTAGACCGTTTGAGACATCACATAAACATCATCGTTCTCTGCACAAGTAACTTGATCAGTGCATTAGTGAGTCCAAGTTGGTTATGGACCTATAACATTGAATTCATTCTCTCGACCAGACAGGTTAATAATATATGATGTTTTCCAGGATAATGCGTTTATCGACCGCATTGATATCAAGCAGTTTATTCCCCACCCAAATGCTACTGTGATTTATGAAATTTACAAGAGCTGCTTCGAGAACCTAAGCAAATGTGGTGTCATCGAAGGCTTGACGTTCGATGTTATTCAACTTAACCCTCAAGATCCTGAAACGCCACTGCAATACATCGAACACCCTGCCGACAGGTTGATACTGCCCAGTTATGATGAGATGTTGATAGGCTATCAGATATTCCCCGATTCCATCCCTAAGCAGCTGGCAGATGTGGCGAGTGCAAGTGTGGTGTGTGATCCTGCTATCTAATTCCCCAAAACGAACCAATTATTTAGAATACGAGGTAGCTCTTCAACTAACATTATTATTATTATGAAATAGGGACTGAGTGGACGCTGCCTGCGGAGGTTGCCGGCTCTCTCCTTAGCCTTGCACACACAAAACACGAGGTGTCGTATCCACGATGCCTTGACCGCTCTCCATCAGGGAGTCACTGAAGAACAGCACGCAAAGACTGAAACGGAAGCCCTGGGAGGATCAGTGAAATAGGTCAAATGAGATGAATACCTATAGTTATGTAGTAAGAAGTAGTTCGAGAAGGAGTAACTGGGACTACATACACTACCGTAGTACTCTATAGATAGAGCAGAAATGATGATTCAATGACATGCAGTTTCCAACAGTTTCCAAGAAACGATCCATCTGCTACTGGTATGTAATCGTATCATAGGAAGAGTAGTTAGGTATATATATATGTATCGTGAAGTTGAAAATGTTTTGTTGGTCTTTGCACGAGTCGGAGTGAGGGCTGGAAGTCCGATGATCGGTCGACCAATCACAGTGAGGGTTTAGCAATTAGCAAATCCTCGTTACTTTAGTTACTTTTGCTCGACTTCACCCGAAAGGCTTTTTGAGTCCTCCCTTCCAAGTGTTATTTCCCCCTTCTTTCTCTCCCCCTTCCCCTTCCATTGTTCCTCTTTCCTTCCTTCCTGTTCTCGTAATAGGAGGGAAGATCATTTCATTATCAGCAATGCTGGCACGATCTGCTCTACGCAGCTGGGCCGTCGCCCGACAGAGCATCCGCCAATCGTCCACGGTATGCTGTTCTTAACTCTGGAACTGCCATTGACCTCAATGCAAGAGGCCAATGATGCTGGCGCATGTTGACCGATTATTCGAGGTCATTTTGCTGATGGAGATCACAGCGGACGTCAAAATCTGAGACCGGTGCCTCTCCCATCTACCTTACACTCACAGCCACAGCCGCGACAATCGCTACGATCGGATCGGCCGCCTGGTATTACCATCTCTATGGACAAGAAGCGTTTGCTATGACACCTGCTGAGGAAGGGTAAGTAATCTGAGCATTGGAATTGACATGTCCGCAGAGCATCGAGTCTTGGGCCTCCTGACGCGCTGTCTTTGTCCTGCTAGGTTGCATCCTGCTCAATACCCGTGGGAACACCAGAAATGGACCAAGACATTTGATCACCAGTCGTGAGTGTGACGGAACTCTCTAACCTCTACCTCATCACTTACGTTGCCGTCTCTCCCCAGTCTCCGTCGTGGTTTCCAGGTGTACCGTGAAGTCTGTGCTAGCTGCCATTCGCTAAGCCGGGTGCCATGGCGTGCACTTGTCGGAGTAATGCACACAGTGGATGAAATGAAAACCATGGCTGAGGAGCACGAGTATGACACGGAGCCAAATGACGAGGGAGAGATTGAGAAACGTCCTGGGAAATTGTCTGACTATATCCCTCCTCCGTACAAGAATGATGAGGCCGCCCGAGCCGCAAACAACGGCGCTCTGCCGCCAGACCTAAGCTTGATCATCAAAGGTCGCCACGGCGGATGCAACTACGTGTTCAGTCTTCTAACTGGTTATCCCGAGGAGCCGCCGGCTGGAGCGACTGTCCAAGAGGGTTTGAACTTTAACCCATATTTTCCTGGGACCGGTATGAATCAATCTGATGGCTGTAGAAACGAAGTGTTACTAATAATTGCCTTTCGTTACCAGGCATCGCGATGGCCCGTGTCCTCTTTGACGGTCTTGTCGAATACGAAGATGGGACTCCTGCGACGGCATCTCAGATGGCGAAAGATGTCGTAGAATTCCTCAACTGGGCTGCAGAGCCGGAAATGGACGAGCGCAAGAGAATGGGCTTGAAGGCTCTCACTCTACTGACTGGCCTCTTTGCGTTGAGCGTCTGGGTAAAGCGGTACAAGTGGTCGTCGATAAAAACGAGAAAAATCATGTACACTCCACCAGTTAGCCGGCGCTGAGGGTGAGACGAAACTGGATACATTGAACCAATAAGAGAAATGAACTTGTTTCCTGCATTTGTATAGTGGGCTGGGTGGAAGCTACCCGACCATCCAGAACCCCTCTCTTTGTCCATATACTTGTCCCTTATGTGCTGCAATTGCTCCGAGATCTTGTATCTGTACGTTAGATATTATTTCTTTTTTTTTCCCCCTATGGATCTCTATTCGGAAAATGAAGAAAAGGACCGGAACAAAAGAGAACGAACAGAGATGATATCGCTTTACTTGAGTGCAACTAAATACAGTACCTAAAGCTAATGGTGCAGTGCCTCTCTGGACCTCGGCCAAGAGCTGTTACTTTGCCCGCTCCAAGAATGCACAAATTTCTGTTCTGGATGGCTGAGCCGGATGATCTCTGTTATAGAAAGCCCCGGATGATTCACGGGCTTTTTAACGGCCAAACAAACATATTGTATAAAATCATGACGTTGGTAGAGCACCGAATTGAAGGCGCAGGGCCTCAAGGTCGACTTTTTGGCTTTCTTGGAGTTTTTTTCTTTCGTGGTTTTAAAGGAGAGAGAGGAAGTGCTGTTTAGGCTGTCAGCACACTCCAATGGCCGGTCGTGGAGAAAGATCTGGGCGACTTTGGTTCCTGTTGATGAAATGCAGGAAGCAACATGTCGCGAGGATACGGACATACAGAAGGGGGTTGAGGATGTCTTCAGATTCATCTGGAATTCCTGTATACCATTATTGGGGTTGGTACTTTTGAATTAAGAGATTGGAACTGGCATCATTCGCTTCGCTCTATGACTGCTGGGACAGACAGCTCGGGCTCGGAAACCCGTCTGCTCGCCATTCAATAAGCCTACCTTTTGCCAATGGCCCCTACATACTTACATCCGTGGGAGCGACCGAGATTCTCAACACGAAAGCCGGATCAGACAGGTTTACAATGTCCTACGACTTCTGATCTGAAGGTAAACGGTGTCCGGGCATCTCACATGGGCGCTTCTGAGGCTAGTTCGTGATGAACGTCCAACTGCTGATGACTGGGACATAATGCTTGAAGCGAAATAAACGAATCATATGAACGGATTTCGACTGAAAATCGGCGCAGATATGCAGATAGGGTTCCCTCTTGATGCGAATTCTCCTCCGTCAAATAACGGCGAGGCAAGCTCAAAAGACGTGAAGCGAGCCTTGGATGACAATAATACAAACAGATGGCTCGTCCAGATTCACCTCCCATTGCGTATCCGTATACACCAATAGTAAGAAGCTGCGTAAATCTTCCAGCTCCACCTTAATTTTCAGTCGAAATCCGTTCATGATTCGTATAATTCGTTTCAAACATTATTATTATGTCCCGGTCATCAGCAGTTGGACGTTCATATGTACATACCTACGAGCGGCTAGAGAAGTTGCATATCCGTGTACATACCTTCAAATGATCAATCAGAGGCCATAGGCCAAAGTTGTCAATCTGCCCAATCCGTCAATCTTTCATACGTGTTGAAAATCTTGGTCACTCCCACGAATGTAAATGGGGGCTATTGGCAAAAGGTAGGTAGGCTCATTGGACGGCGAGCAGACAGGTTTCCGAGCCCGAGCTGTCTGTCCCCAGTTCCAATCTCTCAATTCAAAAGTATGTACCAACCCCAATAATGGTATACAGATGTTCCAGATGAACCTGAAAACATCCTCAACCCCCTTCTGTATGTCCGTATCCTCGCGCCACGTTGCTTCTTGAATTTCATCAGCTAGGTAGGGAACAACGCCATGCAGACAGATCTTTCCCTTGCGGCCGGCCATTGGAGTTGTGACTGAATAAGTCAAGTCAAGCCAAGACTCGGTCAAACTTGACTTGACTTGATCAAGTCAAGTCAAACAATCAAGCGACTTGGTTCGTTCCTTATAC
>NPHW01006366.1:0-10482 GCA_002240705.1 Elaphomyces granulatus | reverse complement strand
CTAGTCAACTAGGGTCAACTTGACTTCAAACTTGACTAGAATAACATTGGCTAACTAGGGTGGCTAACTAGCGACTTGACTAATTGCGAACACTGCCTGTTTGATTACTTCGATGGCACTTTCGGCAGTGTGTGTTTGCGAATATGAGAGCAGCGGGAGAACCGGTTTTCGATCACGATTTCCTACTAGGGACTTACATGGTGAGGGAGATTCGAGAAGGCCCTTATGGCCAGGAACGATTTGAAATGGAGCTTGCGGCGAGGCTGCGCCTACTCGAGGTCTGAAAGGCCTGCGATTTTACTCGAGTTAGATACATGTATGTACATATATTGTTATGTACCAATACCTCGGGATCTGGCGCGGAACATTCCTTCTTTTATTGCACTTTGCCACAGTGGTGGTAAGCGCCTTTCTCCGTATTGTTTGTGATAACGACGGTCTGTAAACAGCATATTCGGTATCGCAGATTCTTATCCGCCTTCCTATGCAATGCGTACGAGGAGCTCCAAGGAGTATAATGATAACCGTCGGCAAGCCGGGGGAACAGGGGTAGCAGTAAAACATCGCTATAAGGATGTGCGAAATCTTAAGGGTATCCTTAGGATGAATCTATTTTGTACATGTACAAAATATAGATGGGGGCGACCATTTCGCTGCTGTCCTCATCTTCGTCTCCTTTTTAGAAGGACCTCTGTCTTCTGATTTTGAGCCGATTTGTTGGACTGGTTAAATTCTTCTGCAAGTGGTTCACCGATTTCTGGGCGTGGGCAGGGGGCATCTGACTTTGACCCTTTGTATTTTAGCGCTGAGGACTGCTGGAATCTTGTCCTCTCGCAAGACGAGGTAAGGCCCCATATACCTCTATAGAGAAAAAGGGTTCTAAAGTGCAACGAAAGGAAGAGGCATGTACTTTGCTTTTATTGTGTACATACATGAACTGCATATATATATGTGGATAGAGCTCCTTTAAAGAATTACTCGGTAAGTCACCAAGAAGGAGGTTATCCCCTGGGCAGTGTGCACAAAACAACAGAGTGTGAAAATGATACATGAATTGTACATGTATGGATGCATATATGGATATGCATATGATAAATGTATGTATGTACAAAGGTGAGAAAAGATACATGAAGTGTATACATATGGATAGATATGTGCACTACAGAGGCAACAGAATGAAAAATTTAAATCTCAGAATTTTCTCCACTGCTCCACAAGCCGGTGCAGGGATGATAGAAAGAGAAACAACATTAAAAAAGGTAGAAAAAGAATTAAGAATCGATAAGCTCGTTGTGGGACGCAGGGACTTGCAGGGGGAGATCTGATTGACGACCAGTTAGCTACCCAAAAATCATGCCCACAGAAAGTAAATACCTTAATTCCTTCTCCCTAAATTTTCTAAGTCTTGAGGCGCGCGCAGAATAAATCACGCTTGGGTTGTGAATGCCTCCATATGGCCCTTCAACGAAGGCGCGCAATGATAACTGGCCGCCAGAGCTTTCTCCGCATGTTCATAGAGCTGGTTTGTGAATCCGGTCCGGCAGTGGCGGACGAGAAGCGATATGGTGGTCTTCTGCAGAGCTAGGATCTCTCGCCGAGTCATTACAATCCCTTTCTCATCGATAAGCGTTTGTTCTGTTTAACTCCATGCAACACTGAATGGATGCGATGTCCACCATCCAACCGGTATGTGCGAGTACAAGCGCTGGCCGGGCTGCAAAGTCCATGGCCGTGCTACCTTTGAGGTGATTCGCATAGCATCACCAGGTAGAGCTTGAATATTGGCAACGGAATGATTCACCCCAAAAATCCGAAACAAGAGAATGGCAAGGTGTGTAAAATGCTAGAATATATCTATCAGATTCGTCCTACCTGAGAAACGCTGTGGGAAACTACTTACCTCGAGACCCCACAAGACGAGAGCAATGAGAAGATATAGAGATATGGCTGAGCCTCAAAGCCATCCAAATGAAGCCATAAAAATACTGCCACCACAATGACGAGGCAATATGACAGTGAAGGAAGGTTTCATAAAATGCGTATCTGAAGGCAGAGAATGAGTGAAACGCGAGGACGATAAAACAACAAACGGCCTAAGAGGAATAAGTTTGATATTTATTACTCTCCAATATGTTCAAACAGGAAGGACAGCGCATTTAGAACACCCACCATTTTGAACATTGAGTTCAGGGACGCGGTATTCATTCATCAAAGCTGGCAAAACAGTGAATGGCGCACATGTTTCGGCCACTATATCAATCAATCAATTCAACACAATCGACTAGGCTTTGAGATTCATCGACTTCCATAAGATTCCCAATAATGGATTCCTCGAATTCTAGTCGAAAATAAGAATGAAATCCCGTACAGTCATGGCAGTTGTAATTCCTTTTCAAAGACGTCTCGAGCCCTTTCAAAATTGCCCTTAGCAATCCAATAAGTGGCCAGGCCAGGCACAGTACTTACCACAAGCCCATAGAACCCTATTTCGCCTTCCAGAGCCCGACGGATTTAGTTCCAGTAGCCAACAGGTTCTCGTGGAAATCCGAACGCGCCTACTTTCGACCGATGTCTGAGGGTCGTACACAGGTAGCATTGGCGTGGGTTGAGACATCCGACACCTTCACAAGTATCTTCATAACTGGCCATATATAGCTTGTTTCCGAAGCACTGCACAACGCTGACACTCATATAGAGATGATGGTCACTAGTAATGCTTGCTGAAGGACGAAGAATCCGATGGTCAGAGAGCTCCTTTAAGGAGTTACTTGGCAGGTCACCAAGAAGGAGGTTATTCCCTCTATCATATTGCATGTTGTGCTCGTCGTACTGGGCAGTAGCGCCCACAACATTGAGATAATTCGGAAGGGCAGCCCAGCCGCCCTCTGACGAGGAAATCAATACATATACCAATCACAAAATGGACGTAAGAGATGACTTACCGGCTTGGATCTTAGGAACCACCTAGGAAATTACATGAGCAATTGACTCGAGGACCACAATGCGTGCCAGGGAGCGATGAAAAAGGTTCCATGAGTCAAACAAGGCTCCGAGGAGAGGTATGAGCGGATTATTGCGTCCTGTCAAGATCACCAGAGGTAGAGGGGCATAGATGATTATTGATATGCTCCTTCAGCCATACGAGTAAAATATCACTGCGTCTCCTTGATCATGACGAGCCGGCAGAGATGGCCAGAGATTTGAATTGAAAAGTTCCAGAGAAACAAAAAAAAAAAAATACCAAGGCATAATGTCGGAGTAGGCGTATCGGAAGTCAAGCAAGTCATAGTTATGAAAATCGATATCAGGCACAAGGAAAAGAAATAACCCATTTGAAGCAAATAAAAAAAAAAAAAACCGAAGTCAACCCCACGACAGAACTAAAACAACCCATACACGAGAAAGACGGTTTTCCAAGGCCTAACAGAGCTTTCAAAGGTTGACTTTCAAATACTCGAATACAGCTTGGAAAACTGTCTTGAAAGGGACTGAAAACTGCACAAACTGTGTAAAAAAAAAAAAGAAAAGGGAGAGATTATTGTTGAGAACAAGAGACAAGATCAAAAACGGGAATAAAAGAAAGGGGGTCAGAAGTGGAGGACCAGACCGCTTGCAATTTGCAAGGAGGGGTGGCATCCCTTGATCTTGACCTCAGTTCCAACGTTCGTTTCGTTCTGGTCCTCATCTTGTCTCTTGTTCTCAACAAAACTCATTCCCGGTTCCACCGCCAACCGTTGCCCTACAAAGTCACAAATGAAACTCAGACAAAATCAATCCGGGCGTGCACTTGCATCATCACCACCGTGGAGGGCACATAGCATCAATCTCCATCCCTTCCCCAACAACAGCGACCACTACATGGAAGCAGACTTTGAGGGGCTCGACACGGAGGTCAGCCCGATCTCGCCGTCAGCTCCACGACCAGAAGCTGAAGTTGGGAGTTCAGAAGACTGAGCTGAGAACCCACCCCAAACGCCCGATCGCAACGGTGGTTCAACAAATGCTGTACGGCCACAGCAGGTCCAGTACCGCCCAGAATGACCGTTCCGAGACAGATGTGGGCAGTATCGGTAGTGAAACGGCGACGGATTCCAGAGACATTGCAAGAGGAATAACCGACCAGTGCAGGACAGACAGCGCCGGAAGAGTTCGAGTCCGAGCAGCGAATGCCAAAAGAGACTCTTGCATCGCTCTCTCTTCTCTCCTCCTTCTCTACCCGATTTCTACGGCGCTGCCTTGCCGCCTTATTGGGCCGATTCTTCCTCCTACGATGTCCTTCTGGGTCGGCCGTATCCTCTGTGGCTGTAACACTTATAGTTTCCTCGACCGCTATCTCACGAGCCATCTCACGCCACCTGGCCAGAAGGATGCACACACGTTGGTACACAACGTTGTGATCCTCGAGCTCTGGGCGATAGATCACAAGGGCGCATCGTTGCCATGGCTGATGATCAGAGGACACGACCGGGACCAGGTTAGTGAGAGACTCTCCGGCGCCCCGGCGCCCGACAATCCAGCCTTTGATGATGCATTCCAACTCCGGGGACACTGCAACGGCCCTTCGTTGTTCGAGGCGAATGATAGCCTTCTCCACCATGCGGTGGATAAAGACACCATCTGCCTCTCCCTTCTAAGGGAGTGCAGAGGAACCGGAGTTGATGAAAGCGCCGCAGAGAGAGTCGAGGGTGTCTGAACCACCGTCGGCCACAAGGAGGCGAGCCACCTTGGGAGACTCGCCGGCGCGACTCGGGTGGCTGGCATTGCAGTTCGGTTTTCCGGGGTCGCCGTGATATCATTGATATCATACGCTAGTTCTTGGCACCGGGATACAGCGTCACATGTCCAAGAAGCTACCTTCGGGGGCTTCGAGGACTATATCTGTCTTCAGCGCGTGAGCAACGTAGGGAACAAGTCCCATACAAAAGCAGAAAAGGAAAGCCAGGAACCACCGGGCCCGAGGGGAAAAGGGTGATCTAGATACCGTCGAGTGTCATCCCGCTGGGGGAGGAGACCGTTGAGGACGTCGTCGTGGCCTTTGGAAGCGACGAGGGATACTCGACGGTATCTACACCCTTTTTCCCTCGGGCCCGGTGGTTCCTGGCTTCCCTTTTCTGCTTTTGTATGGGACTTGTTCCCTACGTTGCTCACACACTGAAGACAGATATAGTCCTCGAAGCCCCCAAAGGTAGCTTCTTGGACATGAGACGCTGTATCCCGGTGCCAAGAACTAGCGTATGATATCAATGTTATCACGGCGACCCCGGAAAACTGACATGCAATGCCAGCCGCCCGAGTGGCGCCGGCGAGTCTTCTCCTAACGTCGTCTGTGGGACGTGAAAACCCTGGTACCAGGTAAAACGTCCCCCAGACGACGAAAGAAACCCAAACTCCAAAGATGGGGAGCAGTACCAACATCTTATCGAACTGATAAGGGGGGAAAAAGGGTGAAAGTGTGGCGTTTTAAGAGATGTGGTTGAAAGCGGAAGCGAGTCTGAGAGGGAGTTGGAAGGGAAGAGAAAAGATGGCGGGATGAGCAGGTTTTATGGCCCACGAGAAAGTGGGTCCTAGGAACGAGTCACAAATAAAAGGACGTATCTGTGGGGCATGATGATGTGTTTGAGAAGATTGGCTGAAACACAAGGATCGAGAAGGACAGAGGACATTTCTCAATCACACTTCTTCATTATGTAACTATCATCATTCATGAGAAATAGAAGTTTGTATTGAATAAATAGGAAGCATCAATAGACCAAAACACTTCGATATCCATCTCGTCACCACACCAGCATCCTCATCATCGTCTATCTGAGCCTGTTCTTACCAAAGATGTTGCCCCGTCTCTGCAGCAAGCAAGTTCGAGCTCTTGGTGAAGAACGGTGCTCGCCCTCGACGCCATCCTTTCTATCTCCCACTCTAGCGGCAATCAAGGTAATTGAGTTTCTGTCGCAATTAACAGAAATGTTTCTCTTCGCGATTCTACGACCGCAGTAGAGAGTGCTATAGAATTAATCTCCTTGTAAAGCCCACAAGACGTGCTTTACTTCACTTGAGTTTTGTGAATCAAGTTCTTATGGATTTGGAGGGGTGGAGCGAAGTACACGTGTATCGATTCCTTGTGTATCAAGCATAGCGACAAGTCAGAGTTTTTAATTAATGGCTATATAGGTATATATCGGCCTGGAATAGAGAACACAGTTTTCAATCCTAGACGTCTGGTTAGACGGAAATTTGCTTCTATCCTTCCAAGGAAAGACAGATTAACAGCTACCTCATGGTTAACTTAATTATAATTATATATACATTCACGAATGCAGTCTTGTTAAACAAGCCAGTTTGACCATAAGGCTGATCTGATGCCGTTCTTCAAGGACTGCCATCAAAAACATCCTTCGATTTAAGCTTTTGTGGAGTGCATACAATGTACATGGATAGATCCATACAGAAATAGCGCTAGTGTTTTAGTGCAGTTCTTATCTTTCCCCCTAACTTAACTTTAATTCTAAAAAGTGGAGCTGCGTTCGGATGTTTCCAGGTTGATAGAAGAACCCTTGAAAGGTCTGCATATGCCCGCGGAAGTGCTCTTAAGGCTAAGGCTTCGTTGGTATGTATAGCCATTCAATATATTGGGAACAGCACATACCTAGGTACCCTATGAAGCCTGAGAATTTAGGGGGAAGAACGCCTTTGTAAACCGGGGACAAAAAAAAAAAAAAATCCCTTTCTCGTAACTCCATCGAAATGGCATCGATTCGGGCGCAAAAAATAGCTTGAATCAAACTCTTTCGACTTTCCAACTAGCGGTTTGATCTTCTTGTATGCGGCTCGGATCTTCACATCACACATATATTTCTGGCTTGTCTTCCATCCTACAATTTGTATGCTTGCTTCTTCTACTGGCTTTCACAAAATCTGCAAGGAATTTCCACTCTTCAGGGTCCAAGGTGGCAGTCACTAGTTGAGCCTGTCAGATAATTTGTAAATGTGACATTACACTGGCGGTCCGTGATAGCATCAAGAAGAACGGCAAGATCCGCGACTGTTTTAGTCATCGGACCTGCCGAATCGAAATTCTTCGAGACCGGCACAATTCTTGCTTGGGGGACTAGTCCAATTGATTGTATATAACGCGGCCCTTCCGGCAGGGCACACCAACGATCCGTCTGTTCAGTGCCAATAGAGATCGGAGCATATCCTTCTGACACTGCTACCGCAGAACTTGATGAGGACCCCGAAGGACTCTGTCAAACACAGTGGCAAGTTAATTAATCGCATTGCCCGAGCTTATCTTACACTGTGTCCGTCTTTTGTATCATTAATATTAAGATCAAGACCTCCACGCACATAGGCCGACTGAGTTTGACCCCAACTGCCGACCAGCCACTTGGCAGCATTAAGCCTCTAGAGGGAAAGGAAATGAGCGTGTCAATTTTGTAGCATGACGGAGGTATGACTCACTTGCAGTTGGACAATTCCTAAGAATACAGTTTCTTTGGGACTGACTGCAATAATGGATAGGGACGACAAAGACCCAAGTTCGATTTTCCCAGTATAATTGCACCAGCAGCAATTAACTACAAGAATAGGTGGGCTAGCATCCTGAGCCGTCCTCTCAAGAGATGGAGATCACGAACCATGTCGATAATTTTGGCATTTTTGCGGGGTTGAGAGTCAAATACGCTAGACTTCCCAGCTGTGAACCTGAGACCCAAACTTGGGTGCGTGGCAACAATGTTATCCTAATTTAACCGAGTACAATCATCGAGGGTATCCAGGAGAATAGAATCTATGTACCTTGATGATAATGGGGACGCCGTGAAGAGGGGCTTCTTAATTAATTAACTTCCCTTCTTGCCGCTCGTGATCCAAGGCTTTGGCAATAGATGCAATGAGACCGTTTCTATTGGCGTCGTTTGGATCATTGCATGAAGATACCTATCATGCTTCTTGATCTGGGCGAGATAAGTTCTCTACCAGACCCACACTGTTGACACTTCCCCGCCGTAAGGGGTACGCTTATATTTCAGACACGCTAAGCCCCAAAAATCCCAGCTGTGACAGCGGGAGGCCGTTTGCCAGATCTTGACGTTATATTTTACTGTATCTTTACCGTATTTTACGATCCAGTTCTTCTGTTTCGGATGTGGCTGAGATTAGAGTTATGTTGTATGGCTTTAGTTGTTATGCATGTGATTACCCCGCATTGTGTATAGCGATCTGTATAGGTGGTTAACGTTTTGTGGGGATGAGATAAGCGGCTATGACCATTTTCGCAAACAAATCTTCTCACCACAACCACATGTAANNCTTTCATTCAAAATATGATAGATATTAGATAAATGATGGGAAAATGGTAAAAGAGAAGAACAGGTCCGGTACGTATGTCCCCAACCATACCACAAAGTGATTATTTAGCCATATGCATACTCTATACTCTATGGTCCGGGGCCGGAAGATCTCGTAGTTCCAGGGTGACGGGCCATATAAGATCCATCTCTTCTTCGTTCGTCCATCGTCCCTTATACATAATATCTATCTCTAATTCTTTTCCAAAACACTCGACCACAGGCTTCACTCCAAAGTCGGTAGTAAGTAATAATTGTCTTCCAATCCTTCGTCATCTCCGTCGCCTCTTCTTGCTCATGCCCCCTATCTCTTCATGTTTGCGTCCTATCCATCCGTCGCCTCTTCTCCTTTACGTCCCTTATAAACATCTCTCTCTAATTCATCTTTTAGTTACTTGTCTTCCAACGCTAGCTAGAATATGTGGAGGACAAAGACGTTCGTTTCATGGAAAATTCTTCTCTCGATCAATACGGATGCAGTTGGGTGGTCCCTGAATAACGGATGTGACCAGTTCGTGCACGCTAAGAGTCGAGGCCGGCCATTGGCATGGTAAATGTATTGGCCCACTGGCCAGCATATGGAAAATGACTTGCACGGACTGGTCGCAAGGCCAAAGAAAGCATCCCGAGCCAACAAGCATCCCGATTTCAGGAAGGAATTTCTTTTCTGGTTTTTTTTTTTACTCCTTTCGGTCCACAAAGAAGCGATTGATACATGGAATGAATATTGAGGGGTCTAGACTCTAAAGGGTTCGTAATCTTTGCTTTTTGTTGACCACTCAACGCTTCATTTCCTGCAAAACATGGACAAGCAGACGATTGGATCTTGTCGAGACCTATTTAGTGCCCCCCTTTCTGCAGGAGACAAATGCCCCATTCTTGTCTCAGGCCAGTTGTGGGACTCCTGTGGTTACGGATGGAGGCTAACCTACCATCCCTACCAGCTCACATTCTCGACTGAAGGCTCAACCGCTGGGGTACGGTACTTCCGATTAGACCCACCGTCGACCGTGACAACACTACAGAAAGTTGAGAAAGTTGAAGTTAAAGAAGCAATTGATGAATGAAAATCGACGGTATAGAGGTTTGTAGTTAACATCTGTGTTCACTGGGCATATTACTCATGGCTGGAGTATTTAAGTTCTCATCCCGAATCAGAACGATGACCAAGTTCTGTGGTGAAGATGGGAGTCAGCATGATCCCAATCACTTCGAATGTCCCAATTGTGAGGCTTTAAACCCTCGTGCAGCAGTTGCTGCTCCTCGTCCTCCTCCAGGTCCGCGTCCAGGTCCTGGCCCTCCTTCTCGTGGTCCTCCTCGTCCCGGGCCTTCTCATCCCGGTTCTCGTGTTGGGTGACGTTATTGACGTTGACGCAGTCCGCACCAGGCCCAGTGCGGTACTCTAACGGTCGCGTCCGCTTCTAGTCCTCGTTTCACTTCGTACCAGAGAGTACGAAACCCCTGGAACCCCAGCGATGGAGTCCACTTCGACTTTATGGGAGGTGTCCGTCTCTACATGAGACTTCAAGGCCAGGGTATGAATAATAAGTTTTTTAATCTTGACAATATCGCAGCTAATTCCTATGGCTAATTCTTATGCAAAATAGGTACGTACAGTGTGCGTCTCCCGGCTGTAATGATGCCCGCTATTGAAAATGACCCTCACTCAGCCTCTATCAGGCTACAGGACGACCAGATTCGCCTCGCCGCGAGGCTCTCCAGGTCGACCCCGGTGTGCCTCTCGCAGGAGGCCGACAAGCGGCAATCGATGGGCCAGCTGCTATCGGAATGGTTTCCTGCGTCGAACGACCAGCGTATGATATACGTTATCGTTCAGCGCAGAAGGGGAAGGGCAAGGGCAAGGGGAAGGGGAAGGGGAGAGGGAGAGGCCTGCCGCAAAGAAAGCGGGGGAACTGAAGCCGGTGGAGGAGGATGATGATCCTTCCGGCACATTAGATGCCGAGTTAGATGCCTTGAGGCGGAGTGGGATGGGTGGGATGCCGAGCTCGGCGTCCAGGAGGAAGTTGAGGACCTGCTAGATGCTGGGTCAGCGAACCTTTACACACAAAGTGTGCTCTTATTATTTTGGATTCGACCTGGTACTCCTTTGATTCCCGCTTGGCTTGTATGCCTTCACGAA
>NPHW01006331.1:0-12475 GCA_002240705.1 Elaphomyces granulatus | reverse complement strand
CCCACTAAAAAATGTCAATGGGTTTTTCATTATAACTCATCACCACCGCAATTAATTACAACTTTAAGAATGTCAAATTATAGAATATAACCTAGAGAACAATCTGAAATTGACCAACAGTCTGTAAAAGGTGGTTGTGGTTACTTATAATCGCTGGAGCAAAGGGGATGTTTGATGCGGGAAACCGGGTTAAAGATGTCACGATATGATAAAGGCCATGTATGAGAATATACGGTAGACCGCCTTCTTATGTGGGATTAGCTCACTAGCGGACACTAGGTAATCGGGTTCTTTAGTCATCTGACCACTCGACCAATCAAGAGCATAACTTCGTCAATGAGGAGGATTGACTTGACTCGTAGAGTACCTCATACAATATCATCATATCATAGATACATAAGTTACAAATATCATAAGTCTATCAAACTGGTTTTGACATCCAATCCTTTGCTAACTCGAGCTTCCAGAATCTGCACATAACTTATGTTTGACAATCCGTTTCCAGTGCTGTATTGTAAAGCATCACGTGTGGTATGTACAGTATTCACATTGGTAGTGAAGATGGATGATAAAGATGGATCCCATATGTACCTAATCAGGATCCATGTTCCCGTGGCCTTTATTATTAGTGAGTCGAGTCGGCATGCTCCGGTGGTGGCGTATCAAACCCCGCCGTAAGATGGTTCCAGGCCGACGTTCCCTCTTTGACCAGCAGCTCTTCTTTCTCTCTACATACATATGATATATACCATGCCACATATACAGTGGAAACTCCCTACAATACTTATTATGATAGGTTATATATAATATATAATATATCTTTTTTTCTCCCGCAGGACCATCACTCATAAATAACCCCCTTGCCGTCCGCTTAACCTCCCCCAACTACTGTCTCCTATTCAATAGCTCGTGGCTCGCAAACATGGCTTCGACACCTGCTGGGCGAATGCTGACCCGTCAGCTGCAGCAAATGCAGTCTGACAAGGATATCCCTGGGATTAGCTGTGGATTGGTAGACAACAATATATTCGAGTGGGAAGTCATGCTCATGATTTCCGACGAGTGCAAATTTTACGGCGGTACGTTCTCGTCATCGTTCTTCTCCTATTGTTTTTTTTGTATTTATTTCCTCCTTTCGGGGAAAAGTTTCATGTGTATACGACTGTTATATGCTGATAGTTGACCCCTTTTGCGGTTAGGCGGCTTTTTTCGTGCCAGGCTCTCTTTTCCCCACGAGTACCCTCATATGCCCCCGAAGATGAAGTTCGAAACAACTATTTTTCACCCAAACAGTATGTCAAATCCCCACCGGTTTCCTCTTCCTCCCTCCAGTTTTTCACCGTGGAATACTAATGGAAACAGTCTACCCGAATGGTGAAGTCTGCATCTCCATCCTCCACCCGCCAGAGGAAGACAAATACGGTTACGAGTCGGCGGCTGAGCGTTGGTCTCCTGTCCAGACACCGGAAACAATCCTCATCTCTGTCATTTCAATGCTTTCCAGTCCAAATGACGAGAGTCCGGCCAATGTAGAAGCCGCTCGTTTGTGGCGGGATGACCCTCGTGAATTCAAGAAACGTGTGCGGAAGTGTGTTCGTGAGAGTCTCGGAGAAGAATAATGTGCACTGGTTATTTGAGATTTTGGGGCATTGCATTCGGCCTGCAGGCATCTTCCAGCGTCTGTTGTCTTCAGATCTTCTGTCTTTCACGGGCTTCACCTATCCGCGGGGTTAGAATTGGCTTAAACCATAGCCTGTGGCTCTGTTCGTACCTTTTTTTGGCATTTTCTTGGCCCTTTTCTGTCTATTTTATCACTCCATTTTTTGTGGGCCGTTGGGCATGGCCCTCTTTCTCTGATGATTGATGTCTTCGTCTTCGTTGTGGCTACATTTCTTTGTGGTTTCTATCACCAATGTTCCCGGGAATGGGCGTTTAATTATTGATGCTTTTTTCTATCATATCTGTCCATTGCTAGGACTCCAGTCATCTTAGCGGCATATTAATTCGTCTCCACATCTTCTGGATCAGCAGTAGCCCAAGGTAGGGCATTTAACTCGTGTTTCGTACTCTGTAGTCTGTAGATCGCCCTCCGCCACTGGCGGATTATACTGTAGTGACGTGCCTGAATGAATTATGAAGGATACCATCAAGTCGGGAGTGCAAGCACAGTTTCATATCCGGCTACAAGGCACGGTTGTCTGTATGATACCTACCTAGTAATGAGTAGAACTAAGAAGGACCGCATAGCCACAAGGCTCGGGGACTAGTGTATAAGAAGATAATAGTGATAATAATAGCAAGTTTTTCTTTTCTTTTCTTTTCTTTTGTATGTGTCGAGTGTTTCAAGAAAAAAGAGGAGGTCTTTTCGTCGTGCAGTACATTATAGGTGGCCTGGGCCTACGTACCTTTTTTCCGATATACAATCCATATTTTCATACGTGCTCTGCAAAAATCGCCATGAAATCATAGGGCACATCCTAGTGTCGGATTCTTTTTGGCTAATTCAGAAGTTTAGATTAGCTCTAGCAACGTGATGTCCTTTGATCGCGAATTCCGCTTAATGGGTCGGGCGATCCTTTTAAATATCATAGTTCTGAAATCACCAGTCCTCTGAAATAACTTATCATTATCTTGCCAAAATATCATCATGAAACTTGCCGTGACAGTAGATGCAAGTGTCGAAGAACTCGAATACCGCGCGGCATTGGGAGCGAGAACCCTCCTCTTGCGGTTCCTCGAGAGATAACCCAAACGTTTCTTCGTCCAAGTATTCCGCTCCACAAACAGAGCAGAATTTCGAAGACACTGGATCCTGGATTGCCAAGAACGTCAAGGCACAGCGAACTATTTGATTGCGTTAGACAAGAAATGAAAAATGATAACAAAATCATAATCGGAGATTAACCCGTTGGAACCATCTAATCCAAAAGAAGAAGTTAGAAAGACACACCAAACATATGACCCTCCGCACATTGCGCCTCCTGTGATGAATACCATTCTATCCCAGAATCGCATATATCACATTTCTCGAACGGATCAGCACCAGGGGCGCCAAATTGATCGGCCGACTTCGCTGCAACAGACGCCGAATCTGTCTGTATCCTGCACTTTGATATCTCGTCGCCCAAGTCGACGCCGGAGAGTGCTGACAGTCGCTCCAAAGCTTTACAGGCCAGAGGTACTAGTCGACTAGTCCGATGCTCGACCAGAACGCAGACAGCTGCCGCATAAACAAGCTTCTCAAACCACTGGTCGTTATGTTGCAGCTCCGCGGCGAGACGAAGATTGAATTCCAGCACATTCGCTTGGGCCTCACGGATTTTATCTTTAGTGAATTTTGGCACGCCGAGCGATGCATAGTCCATCCTCCTACGCTCTGATGTCACCGAAGAGAATACTATTGTAATACGTTCTTCCACCGTGGTAGAATACTCAACCATGTCTCCGGGATGCATAGTGAACGCGGCTGCAACCAACCCGCGGTAAGCTGCCAGGCCCCAGACCCTTGCAACTGCTAGCCCGCCGAGGTCATGGTCGATGTCGAATCGATCCAGGAAATCATCCAACTGTGTCTTCCATTCCGGTTGTAAAATCTGTCCTTCTTCCTGTAGAGTCGGGTAGGAATATTCTTCGCCCCACGCTCCGGCCGTTCCCAGATGGAGTGTGGCATCTTCATCAACACTACCAATTGTAACCGTCATTGCTGCATGGATTAGTAAAAACTACATAGTACACATATTTTGAGACTTGCCACTTATCGGTTCCCAGTGTCGAGAATACGCGCCTTGGTCTGCATTTACGCTACTACTGAGCATAACCCTTGAAAACAGTGGTTGCTGAAACCTAACACTTCCAGACTTTCTCGTCTTCCGAGCGTAGGTTTCATGAGATAAAGTCAAGACGGCTCGACCGGTTAAAATTCCCGTGACGAGGGAAATAGATTGAAGACGAGCCTTGACTTCTCGGTCAGCACTATTCAAACGTCAGTGCCTATTCTCCCCCCCCCCCGGGTCTTACCTCGAATATCCATTGGAGCGGTCCGGTAAAATGAACCAATTCAAGGTTACAGTCACTCACAGGAAGTGCTCTTTCGACTGCATTCACGTTTACCTTACTCGTTGAATCCACTTCCTCGAGGTTAGCAGGCCGGATACTTGTATTCAGCTCAATAGTTTTCAGTTTTGTGCCATGGATAATGGCCAACATTGCCACAAACGAATGTAAAGTGTCTGCACTAGGAGGTGATTGGCTAATCCATGGCCCGCATGAGATATGCGAGAGCAGAAATCTAGATCGCACGGCTGCAGCGAAAAGAGATCCCTTCATGATCATTGGGTAGTTTCCGTTGGTATCAAGGGGTTCATGCACTGACATTACAGATAGGACGTCAATTGTATACTGATTATCCCGACGCCTCCTAACTAGAAGAAATATCAGATCATTATCATCGTTAGCAACGACCAGAATATGCAGGCCCCAACGGGAGACCGGATCGGGAGGGTTGCCATCCTCCGATACACGATATTTAATTGGCGGACACCACGTAAATGAGCGAACCCTGCTCTTACGAAGGCGGAGTCCAACATTGTTGATAGATTTCGAGAAATGAGATTGCAGAGCGTGGCCAACAACTGCGACTCGTATCCATTTCCCCTGCAGTCCCACTGATTCATATAAAGAAAGGATGAGATTTGAAGTTAATACTGCTAAGAGGCAGCGCCTATATTTTGCCAGCCCGGGCGATGACCACGAAAGAGCTGCAACTGTGCTGATGGACTGCTCAGGCCCAATAGAGAAATTTTCACGCCTCTGCGGCATGAATTTCGGCCACTCCTTATGTGTAAACATGCTCACCCGGAGGCGTGTGAAATGCCATGGAGCCGCTGGTTTCTCACCAGCAGAATCAGGACTTTCGCTTGCGTTCCTAGGTGTCTATGACTTTTATCAGCTACTAGACTTTATATATATCAAGTACATATATTGGTTATCTGCATTTCTTCAAATTTCCTTTCTTCTCTTTCGGCTCGCCTTGTTTATTTTTTCCACTTCTCTCTCTTTCCCTTTAATCTGTATCTTTCTATTTCACCGAAGACCGGAACTAGATAGTGTTGTACATACGAGTATGTGGACATATTCTCCAGCCGCAACGGCAAGCTCACCATCTGTGGACCATGTCAAACAGTTGTAGCAAGATGGCGACGCTTGAAGCTCGACCGGATCAAGCATCCTGACACTGAGGGAAGATCCAGCAACTGGATTGAACCCGAATGGAAAACTTGAAAAATTACTCTGATCCGGCGTTTTACCTAAATGTACTATGAATTCATGAATAGTAAGGTTGAGGTAGGCAGTGTGAAATATATTCGGATTATTATCTTCAATTGTTCTTTCTTAAATGCGTATACTTTTTAGTTACACCGTCATCAGGAATCTCCCTCTACCCCGAATCGACGGGCTTGGCGTCTGTATTTTACATCCTGATACCAGTTTCGTATCATACTAGTACCACAAGCCCCTCCGGAACTAGTATCATGATGTAAAATACACCCGTATATTCCTGAGGAACATGGCATCCAACGATGATCTGCACCCGCAGTCCGATAACTGTTGAGAGATCAACTCTGCCAATTATAGAATGTATCTATAGATTTCGGATCGGAGCATAGTATTTCTGGTAATTAGAAGGGGACCATCGGCCCTTTGCCGGTACATCCTGCAGTACGGTCCAAGGGAGCCTGGACTAATCACGTTGTCTGTTTTTTCACCTTGTTGGTGCTTCCTATGTTTATAAATCCGAGCAAGTGGCCAGCGACAGGGTCCCATTCGTCATCCCAGCGGCGAGAGCTCTCCTGATATGCTCCAGCGCGGAGTTTCTCGAGTTGCGCTGAATCACCGAGAAGATCAACCAGGCAATCGACGAGCTCTTCAGAACTTCCGAAACCACGGCCATTTACGCCCTCGGTTACAAGTTCGGGCCATGACTCGAACCGATTCCACCCTATTACAGGGAGTCCCGCCCCAAACATGTCAACAACCTTCATCGGGAGGTCGACGCCGCTGCTGCTGGTGTGCAAGCTTACCCCCAGGGTTGCCGACGCGAGCAGCGTCGCATAATCATATGGGCTTAGCCATGCTGATCGAATAGTCACCTTTCCAAGCTTTCCTGCCTTCTTGCATTCGGAAATTCTGCGGAGATACATCTCCTTCTGGGGTCCTTTCCCCGTTATAATGGCCAAGATCTTGGGCAAATAGGGTTTGCTTGTGGTGGCAAGCTCCGAGTAACGGCAGAGAGCATCTATGAGCAGGGAGAAATCTTCATCTGGCGTCCACGACGTGGAGCTGACAATAGTCCTGATATTCCCGTCGACGATCGATGATCTTACATCTTCACTTTCGGGCAGCGAGAGGATGAAGTCACGCCGTTTTTGGTGGTCCAGAATTGGCTGGAGGTGACTGGCTGGCCTATCATGCAGCGGTAGGATCGGCGCCTTGATAGGAAATTTAGTTTTCAATACAGAAGCCATGGCTACGGTGACACACAGATGGACCATTGCAAATCGGCAGAAAAACCTCTCGTACCAGTGGCTTAGTTTGACCAGAGGATGATTGCTACCAAGTTTCAGGGCAAGGATGGAGTAGCCAAAGTTATGCCAGTCAATGATGAGATTAGTATGTCGGAGAAAACAAACCAGAGATGCGATGGCAAGCGTCGGGATGGAAGGAGGATTCTGAGAGCAGAGTGATCTCAGTGTATTGCAGGTAAGGATGAAAGGCATCTCAGAACCCATCCGTTCATATGGAGAGATTGAATGGGTAATGGAAGTCTCAATCTCATTCATTCCACAGGGATTGAGGCAAGTGAGGGGCATGATAACTGACCTGAACTAGGAGCCACCTTGCGGGCTTTGTACGATATGCGAGGATATTCCACAGGTACACCACCTGGAGCAAAATCTTTAGGGGGGCGTAAAACAGAAAGAGTAGCTTGTTGCTCGTCTGGAGGAAAGCGGGGTGCGATGGAAGGGGGACAATTGATATCCGTGGGTTCGACATGATCTCTGGATGGGGTTCGGATTCTGTCCCATTCCCATTATTCTTAGTATAACGCATATAGAAGCAAAGAGATACTGTGAAGTAAGTCACCATGGTAACCGATAATGTCCACATCACCTCCATGTCTAGCAATGCTCAAGGCATGATACTGCATACGGGGACTGCGACCAATATCTCCGAGGACCAGGATCTGGGTGGTGACTTTGGCCTTCGCATTCGGGTTTTTGGGGGACGACTGAGACTCATCTCGCGAAGCTGGATCAGGATGATACGGCGTGGGAAGAAGGACGAGGATGACCAAAGTAATTAGGCTCGATAGCCAAAAGGCAATGCTGATGAAGGTTTCCAACATTGATACACTTGAGGACTCCCCCCGCAAACTTCCCCCGCAGCGCGATATCCAGAGTGTCCCAATGCGACGAAGTGAGACGAAGTGAGACGAAGTGGAAGCCGAGGATAACAACAATTAAGTTATCATTGTATGACAGCAGGGTTTTAAGCTGCCTTGGCGTTTGTTAACTTGTTAACTTAACTTCCGGCCTTTGATGAGCTGTCCTGATGATGATTTCAAATTAGGTAGTTAAATGGTAAAGTATGGATTATTTAATATCCGGACCCGCCCCTTTTCGATCAATGCCAACGCGCCGGATGTCAAGTGCAAGACCAACAAATTGTATCTTTTACAGTGATCTTCAAGGTCATCACTATCTTGGACTGAGAGATTAGGCAACTTTCAACTTGTTGCTTGTTTCCTATTCCGTTTTCTGTCTGCCTTGTTATCTTTCTTGTTTAAGTTATTCCGGTGATACTTATTACATACTAACAACTTACATAGTAGTACTCCATGAATCTAAAATGCTGTGCATTTCTTGATTACGAATTAAATTCCTCCTGAGCCCTTGGTGCTCTTCTTCACCTATTTACAGAGGAAGAAATTGCAGTTATCTCAATGCCGTGGCAACATCGGTCTGTTTTTCTGGTCCGTTGACAATCCGGCCGAATACCGCGCCGCCATGTCAACAGCGTCGAGCGAGAGTCATCTACCACCACGAGGCGTCCATGGCCATGGTCACAGTCACAGCCGTTCACCTCGCGGACACTCACGGTCCGGCCGATGGACATCAAATCTCAACTCGGGGACGGCGACCTGCGGTGATCAACAATCAAGGCAGGAACATCAACATTCGGATGCATCTATGACATGGGTCCCTTGCCAAATTCCCGAGGGAATATGGTCTACCAATCGTTCTCACTTTCACCCGCATAGCAATGCATCGTCTTCAAGATTGGTGTCCAATGGTGGGAGGAGTGATCACGGTTATAAGATTCCTTTACCTGAGTCTTTGGATGGATCGTCAGCTGGCTTTGGAACCCATCTCCAATGCTCTGAGTTCGAGATATCTCTCAGGTGAGCCAGGAAATTATTACGAAGTACGACGCTTGCACGTTCTGACCTCACTTTAGTCAGGGAATCCTGGCTGGGATCCTAATGGCGTTTCCATGGGTGGCATTGTCGTGGTATTTAAAACAATACACGACGTTGGTCTATCTAGACGGAGAGGACTGGCTGCAAATTCGTACTGTTCAAACAAAACTCCAAGGAGCTGAACTAAGAGCTGGGTTGCTGGTCTCCTTTGTAACGCTTTTGGTGGCTACGTGGTCCGCTCTACTGCGCAAGCAGTCAGGACAAGGGCTCGCTAGTGCTGCAGAGCCAGGTGTTTCAAAGCTCTCTTGGGCTGCTGCTCGGTCTTCCATGTTGAACATTCTCGTCTTCGGATTACCAATATATGCTGCAATGAAAATTGGGGCTGTGATAGTTGCAATGGCGTTGCTTCTCTCCTCTGCGTCTGGAGTGCCATCTCTGCTTAACGATGGTTGCAATATCCGTGTTACATGGAAGTCACTGAAGCGGACGAAATTTTCACTTTTGGTACTTTCTATACTTGTTGTTCTAAACGCTTTTGGTTTAGATGCAGCCGTGGATGCAAATTCATGGCAGGGTTACCTCGCGTTATTTGTGTCTATTTTCATCCTACCCCCTTCATTTCTAACTGCAGCAAGAAATTCTCAGATAGGAGCCAAACCGAGTCTTCACTTCACAGCTAAGATTGTGGGTAGTGCAACATCGCTTTCCGGCCAACAGTCTTTATCTTTGGGTACTTCCTCTATCATCCTCTCTCCCCCTTGTACATTCTTCACGATAATTTTTGGGATCCTTTTGCTCGGCCTCACCGTACTTCTGACTCTTTTCGATGGGAAAAACGCATTCAACATGGTGGACCTTATGCTCGGTGTTGCCACCGCGACTTGCTTCGCGCTACCACTGATATCCTCGGCGCCTTCCCGCATTGCTGCTCGTCCAAAGGTAGGACTGGCGGCTGCTTTAATCTTCACATGCCTCTTCAGCGCTTTGCCCCACCCAGAGAGCAGTCGTTTAACCTACGTTGTATGGGTATCTGTAGCCACCTTATCTTTGGTGGCTGCTCGCCTCGATAGCCCCAGATCGCCAACTACTCATGCCCACCACTCACATAATCACTCGGAGAGTGAGCTGTCCATTGTCACCAGGTATCTAATCCGACACGGCGAATCTTACCCCTTGTTGTACAGCATCTTGAAGGAAGATGATTCACGTCGGATCTTTTATTTTATGTGGTACGTATGCAGACCGTGTTCGGTTTCAAAACACAGTGCTAATGAGAAAGCCTCAATTTTGTCTTCATGCTTGTGCAACTTTCGTATGGCTTTATCACTGGATCACTCGGCCTTCTCAGTGATAGCATTCATATGTTTTTTGACTGTCTTGCGCTTGTGGTTGGACTATGCGCTGCTGTCATGAGTAAATGGCCTCCAAGTTCCAGATTTCCCTACGGTTATGGGAAAGTAGACACTCTTTCTGGATTTGCCAATGGCATTTTTCTCATGTAAGCTGTTACCAGTTTGATATCCTGAGATGATCCTAATTGTCAACCACTTCTAGGATCATCAGCGTAGAAATTATCTACGAGGCTATTGAGAGGCTACTCTCGGGCAGTCAGATGCATCGTATTGGAGAGTTGTTAGCTGTAAGTGCGGCAGGGCTCGCCGTCAATCTCGTTGGCATTATGGCATTCGATCATGCCCATCATGGTCATGGCCATTCACATGGACACGATCATGGGCACTCTCACGGTCACAACGAAAATATGCATGGAATATTCCTACACATCCTCGCTGATACACTTGGCTCCGTTGCCGTTGTTATCTCGACTATCCTTGTCCACTTCTACGGCTGGCCCGGTTTCGATCCTCTCGCCTCTTGTATTATCGCTATTCTGATTTTTGCCTCCGCTGTGCCACTCGTTAGTAGTACCGCGCAGACACTTCTTCTCTCACTGCCAGCTGATGTAGAATACAACCTCCGGAATGCCTTGGGGGGCGTGAGCAATTTGAAAGGTGTTGTGGGATATGCGGTCCCGAAATTTTGGTTGAATGACACTGGGTATGATCATGGCCATCATGGCGGTTGCCACAGTCATGAACATGACCACTCCCATAACCATCGCGATCATCAGCATCATCATGAGCACCACTATAATCCTGGTAATGAGCATGACCATAGCCACTGCGACAACCATGAGAACCATACCCATGCGCACAAACAACATGACCACGACCACGACCATGGCCCTGAAACTGATACACAAAAGGTCCTTGGTGTGATACATATCATCGCATCTCGTGGTGCAGATTTAGAAGATGTTCGCCATCGAACGGTTGGCTTCCTTCGCCAGAAGAAGATGGACCTTGTTGTCCAGGTCGAGCGGGAAGGCGATAACCGCTGCTGGTGTGGGAACGGAATTAAGTCCCCATAATAATGGGAGGAAAAACAGCTTCCCGAGTGGACATCTGTATAACCAATGTACCTTTTGTTTTTTCTTAATTTATTTTTCTCTTCAGCTTTCCAACTGGAGCATTTTGCACCGAGTCGTTCAACCTGTTTCTAAACGACGAGGACAGCAAAACGATTCCAGTATCGGACCAAAGAGAAAGGACACTGCGAAAGTGACCGAAATTTCCTTTTGCAACTCTACGTCCTAAGGATCGATCGCGCGGCCTTGTACATATGCGGCGTGGAGTAAATATTGTTTCTATAACTATGTAACCATTTTTAACTACGACTGGAATTGGTGGCCTCTTTTTTGCCTATGGCTTTTCAGCCAAACGTTTGGGGATTGTATAGATTAACATTGTTGATTTCGGCAATAGAATATATATACTCTCTGCTTTCTGGTATACTAATCAACCTCTTCCACCCACCTCTCAGGGAAAAAGAACATTTACAAGTGAAGCAGACAGTAGAATACCTACCTATGTAAGCAGAAAAGATTCCCACCTAGCTTCATCCTCCCGACTTGTCCATTCTCAAAACACTATCGGCAGTGTATTCACTCCAAATACCCGCAACTGATGAGATTCTAAAGGCTAAACAACAAGGGTTTCAAGTACCCTGCCACTCATCTCCAACATGCCCTGTGCAATCATCTCAGTGCTCAGTGCACATCTCTCTCAAACCCAATGCCAAACCCAATGCTCTCCAAAAATACAGCATCCTACTTAGAACCCTAACACTACTCTTTCTAGCCCAGCTTCAAGCTCCTATCGCTAGGCAGCAGCTGTACTTAGCCCCAATTTAATAAGTATGCTGGGCCTGCCAATATAATAATTAATATTACCTCATCTCTTCATCCCAGTGCTGAGAGCTGTGAATAATAAGTAAATGGAGTGTTCTATGCTGGCTCGAAAGCAGGATTAAGTCTTCCCTTTCAATCTTTGTGGCCAATAGCGGAGCGCTTCCAAGATGGTACACAGCCCGCATGCTGAATGAGTAGTACATAGCCGGGCTCATTATTGCCATCTATTTCGGGACCAAGAACGGATACAATAACCCCAAGAAAGTTCTGCGGGCATTCCTGATCTGCGCCGAGTATACAGAATTTTTGACATATATCGGCTTGTCTCCTCCAAGAATCTTAACAGTGGTTCGGCCGTTGAACTTGGAGATCTCGCGCCGCGCGATTGGTAGGCGTTCGGAAACTTCTGTAATCATGGACGCGTCATATCGGCTGGTATAATACCTTTCACGTCACCCTCAAATTCTTCCTCCAAAGTGGCTGTGACGTTGAGGATAGAATATACTTTCGATATCGAGTCAGACTTAAAGGGCCCGGGTTCAAGAAGCGCCTCTAGAGAGTTAATACAATAGCGGTCATTGGGAGATAAATACTTATTGTTTAGTATGTTGTATGGTTTGGTAGAGTTGAGAGAGTGGTGGATGAGCTGTGGCGATCGTATGCAGCAGAGGGTGTAACTCAATGTGTAACTATCACCGGAGAAGTTCTTGAACAGCCCCTCGGTGCTGTGATGGCCCAGACTAGGCACA
>NPHW01006330.1:0-12340 GCA_002240705.1 Elaphomyces granulatus | reverse complement strand
ATATTGATTTTGCTTGGGGCGTTGAGGACTTCACTCCAAGCGGCGTTTTTCTGCCGACAAATCACGGGAGAAAAAGGCTGGCTGGTTTAATTTGCCCTGATGTCATGGTTCGGTTACAAGTATCATAGTATTGAGAGAAATTGTTGCGATATTTTAACAGATATAACCTAATACTACCTAGGCTGTCAGACTGACCTTCTTGTTCCAAAGTTAATTGTGAAGTTCAAACCTCGAATTCGGCCAACTCGAATCACCCGGCCTTTTCATACAATGAGCGACAAGTCTCCGGCGTCCTCTCCGGACGTGACCACGTGCGTTTGAGAGTCTTTCCAGTCGAAGTCAAGGTCAAAGGTCCGCTGACGAAGGAGCTTCTGAGTGCATCTAGGGAGTTCACCGAAGAAACATCAGCCCAGAAGTTTCGTAGAAGACTCAGAGAAGAACCACTAATTCCGCTAGGTATGTCTTTGTCCCCGCTTCTCTTTGTTCAATTGTTTGCATTTTGAAACCGGACTTGCTCAATATCAAATGTAAAATGACTTTGTAACTAACCGGAGAGGTCCCCACGCCCACATAGGATGTGCCGCTACCTGCTTCGCGCTTTACCGTGCCTACAGATCAATGAGAGCTCGTGACTCCTTCGAGATGAATCGAATGTTCCGAGCCCGTATCTACGCCCAATTCTTTACCCTCGTTGCGATCGTCGCGGGCGGGATCTATTACAAGAATGAGCGGAAGCAGCGGAAAGAATTCGAGCGGATGGTAGAGGAGCGCAAAGTCCAAGAGAGGCGTGATGCTTGGCTGCGCGAGCTGGAAATTAGAGAAAAGGAAGACCAGGGCTGGAGAGAGAGACATGCTGCGATTGGGGACACCTCGAGGGACGCAGGAAAGATGAACGCCCCGCTTCCCGCCTCGGGATTTGACACAAATAAGTCTGTTCAGGAAGCTGCTGATGAACAAAGGAGAGTTGGCGTTCTAGATGCAGTGAAAGCTTTGGTTTCTCGGGGGAAATGAGATTCCGGAAGCAGCCAATCTATGTATTTACATGCCGCTTTATGTATACATATGTACACGATCGAGATCAGGTATGGGACATAAAAGTTTCCGCTTCCCTTTGCTTTGCCATTGCTGGACATAGCATGGCAGACTTAACTCTCTCGCTCGATAAAATAATGCCAGCAAATCAGCCTATCCTTTTCAAACTCTTTGCATCTCAACAACTTTTTCCAAGAGACGCAACTCGAGAACGATGAATCAACCTCATATAATAAAACGGCTATTCGACTCAACCGACTGCTTGTTCGTCGATATATCTCTTCATCGTATCGAATTCAGCCTTCCCCGCCTATTATAAAGCATGAGTCCAGAAGTCAAATCGAGTGAAATATTCACAATCAACGGCAACCATACCGAGAGAAGATATCGAACATGGCTCTGGTCAGATGCATTAGCATTAGTTTCGATTTTCTTAGGCGAAAAGAAGATGGGATGGTACATATCACCCCAACATACCGAATCACTGACACCGCGATTTCGCACGAACTCTTGACGTGCGTAGTTGTGCAACTCGTCCCGCGTTGGGGAATCGGGGATTTCTGTAGGGAGGAGAAACAAGATACAAATCAGATCGAAAAGAAAAGAAAAGAAAAGAAAAGAAAAGAAAAGCGCAGTGCTTTTATTTATCAGATCCATATTAGTAACTCATAAGCACAGTAGAAGTAGTACTCATGATTGCAGATCTTAAACCTACCCCCCAGCTCTCCAATAATTAGTAACTACAGGCTAAGTCTTACATACTATATATAGCTCTCACGATCTCTCGCCAAAGGCCCAGAACTCGCTGTCTTTGTATGAACTGTAGATATATGCCGCAGTCGACCCATTTTATTTAGCCTCGTTTCCGTACATACCTTCCTTCCAACTTCGAATAGTAAGGAGGATAGATAGATAAATTTGAAGCTTTCTAACCTGGTCTAGGCTCAGTGCTGGCTTTTTCTGCAACCTCAAGCGGCGAGGCACGGCAGCAAGCAGCCGAGGAGAGAAGTGCATTTGCTGACTCGACTAATTATATGTGGGGAATTTAAGGATTATTATATTATTATATGTATGATATGTATAAAGAAAAGGAAAACATCAGATTCGAGCAGAGTTGGTCAGCTGGGGCGGCGTGGGACGGCAGAACTATGAACTCCATTATAGAATGGCTATAACTAACTACCTAGAATAGTACTATGTAGTCAGAAAAAGACAAAGAAAACACATCTCCTCTTCACAGAATTCAAATGGATTTCCATAGAAGATGAACATATAATAGGTAGTACTAATTTGAAGAGAGATTATTGAAATATACCTCATTTGCATCGTCATTTCCTTGAATTGTAGTATGTATACCTCAACCTAGGCCCATAATATGTTAATAAATAATACTAGGTATAACAATACATATAAAACTAATAAGTCTGAATCTCAACACAGAAGAACACTCATGATCATGTTCTAAGTTCATAATTGAAAGACGAACGACAATATACGAAAACCTAGGGACATCCATCTAAGAACATCAGACAACTTGGCACGCTCCTATCCCTATCAACGATTATGCGCAGTCAGTTGCTTGCTCCACGATCCATCAAGGTATTTAAGAAATAAATAAATAAACATCAGACATGTAGGAGTAGAAAAGGCCCTGATGTATAGTCCATATAACAATATAAGGAAACTCGTGCAGGAAATAAGTTCATAGAGAACAGGACACATAATAAACAAGAATAACAAAAGAGGCAAAAGAGAACAAACATATAGTTATAAGAGTGGTCATAGCGCTGAGCTTCCTATGTAGCAAATCCATTCATTCACAAAGAAAGGTTCCAAAGCGGCATTCACCGAGAACCTTCAACGACAAAGGGCGGGAAAAAAAAAAAAAAATTCAAACGAATACTCGTAGACTCATTGGTTAATCAGAGCAAACAAGCAAGGCTAAGTAATTAAACCCTGCCGTATATATAGTGCTGACGCTAATAGCACTGTCGTCAATAATCAAACACCTTATGAAGACGAGGCAGAAGACCTGCTGTGACAACACCATCGATGAAGCATGTTAACGATCCTGCAGAGACAAAGAAAATTCTGCCGACGTCTCTAGACTCTATTATAAGCATTTCCCCTTCTCGACGTTGCAAAGCACTGCTAACCGACCGCCTTTTATGTCGCAGCTCTGAGAGCACGTAACCTCGCGCCGAGCACATCTTCGACTTCTGCATCGGCCTGCCCCACGTCCTTGATATCCTCCTTCGGGGCAGCATCTTGGTCCAAAGCCAGGCGCATATCTACGCCCGCCTTGTCTGCCAGTTGTTGCAGCAGCCGGTCGACGTCTTCCTGGGCCTCGGCACCACCTTCCTGCAGGGTGACTCCCTGGGCCACGCCTTCAATAGCACTGCTAGCGATGTTGAAGTCCTCGGAGCGAGCAAGGAAGTTATTGGCGTGAGCAAGAAGGTTCTCCAGGTTGACGCTCTTCGAAGCCGCATCCAGGCCCCTTGAGGCCATGGCAAGCGTGAACGCCGTATCGCGAGTGCTCTGAACAGCCTTGAGCTCGTTGATGATGACTTCTGCACGGGCGGCCTCCTGCTTCAGTTTGATCTGCCGTTTCTTCTCGCGGATGGCCGAGCCAGCGTGAATCCGGGCAATATCGAATTCACGCTTTTCCATCGACCTTTCGGCTTTCCTCTGTTCGGCGTCGGACGTTTTCCCAGCGCGACCTGCCTCCTTCCTGAGGACGTTCATATGCATCTACCATTTTGAATACAGCAGAATGTTAGTGAACTGAATTATGAGAGAAGCGATCATAAGCTGGAATCAATCGATGGACGCTGCCTAGACAGAGACACAGCGGCGGGGCATAACTAGATCCGAGAACAGAAAACTCACATGCACGTTCGTGCGAGCTTCGAAAACAGGATCACGCCGGACCATCTTGCAGGTCAATCTGAGACAATATAGAAATATATATGTATATAATTTGAGTTGGAAACGCTCAAGTTTTACGACGATATTGCTTCTCACTTCCAGGCTGATCTTGGCAATGGTGACGACGCCCTGCTACTTCCTACTAGATTAAACGCCACCAATGATGACAGAGCGCTTACCCGACTTGAAAACATATTCACTAGTGGAAATGTAATAAAAAATAAAAAGTGACGCCATGTCCATCTACAATCAAGGATTTATTAATGTTGCAAAAATGTTCGTGCATATAACTATGTATCACACCAGTGACGAGCTGAGGCCGCAGGCGAATGATATGTATGAGATTTGATGAGCATAAAAGGGGGATTTTTTATTCTTCAGCCTATCCGGCGTATCCGCCTCTTTTCCTTGGGACTACGCAAACTCAAATAGTAGTTACGGTTTTATACATTTTACTATCAATCTTAAATAAATCTCCACCCGTGACGAGAGCATGCTATCAATGATCATAGATCAATAGTACAATACGAAGTACTACAGTAGTCACTTATGAAAATTTATGAACCCTGTTTAATAAATCTGGCAAAAGTACAGTTAAGAACAGGTAAGGTTATGTAGAAGTCGAGTTCACAAATAAAAAAAAAAAAAAAAAGAACAGAATTCAACTTTAATCTACATGTCTTCAAAAAGGTTTTCCTGACAACGCCGACCCACGCTCCTTATTGCTCAACAAACTCCATGAACCCCCTAAACTCCTGGCTATGCGAGTGGATTTCTTTACACGGTCATTAGTCTTCGCCGTTCCCTGGCCGGCTTGTAGTCGCCTAGATCTTTCGATAGAATCAATCGCCCAGACAAGAGTTACCAACGACTCCCAATTCTGTGATCCTGTTTCATTGGCAACTGTCGATCCGGTCTGAGGGAGAGAACCCTCCCTAACCGCTAGCTGCAACGCTTTGCCCGTCGCATCGCGAAGTGGACGCGCCAAGGCTGGGGTGCATGCCAGTAGTCTGGAGAGGAGCTTCATCCGAAAGACCGATCGACGAGTCGACGTTGTCGAGGATGACAGGCTCGGGGTCGAAATCAACCAGTGAATCAAATGGAAATGCTGATAGATCTCCTCCTTGGAGAAGGCCAAACGTGAGCCCATCTTCAACGACAAGATGATCAGAGCCAGCGGGTGAATCACTGTGGAATAGGCGGCGGAAATCGTCGTCAGATAGAGGAGCTGCAAGGTCATCTGCAGCGTGTGACTCATAGCTTTGGGAGTCAAGGAAGGAGAGCACCGCACCAGATCCTTCGAATCCTTCGATTGACACTGCAGGTCACACAACACCGCAGCAGGATGTTGTGTCAAATCGGAGGACTCAGCCAGATCGGTGGGCTTCAGGCTGGGAGAGTAGTCGGTCATGGATGGGGTGGGAAAGGGAATTCGGTCGAGAGAGATGTCATCTTGTTCTTGTTTAAACAAGGTTGGAGTCAGGGTTGGCGAGGCCATCGCTGAACAGACGGATTTTGGGCTGCTTCCTCGCGAGCCGTGGATTTCCGCCGAGAGCTGAGCGACTTGTCGGTTCAATCGATTGTTCTCGGCCTCCATCTGGGTCAAGCGTTGGAGAAGAAATTGGTTTTGCTGCTCTACCCGAAACTTCTCGCCTTCGAGTTTCTCGACCTCCAATCGCTTCCGCTCCCGAGATGTTTGGGCCGCGGCACGGTTCCGTAGAACTCGTTCAATACGGCGTTGCTCTTTCTCATCTTCCGTCTTTGCTCGTTTCCTGTATGAGAATGTCAGTCTGCTGATGTCACAGTCTCAGTCTAAAGAGCATTCACGCACCTTGGAGGGAGATTGGTCTTTGGAGTGGGGAGTTCTTGACCCCATGATTTCCTCTTCTTGGTAGGCTTCTTTTCTTCTGACTTAACGTCTTCGAGCGTCTCATCCAAAAGGTCCAGTGATGTGTCGGCAGGAGAGATGGTCAACTGGGGGGAATCCAAACCCGGAGTGGAGGGCATGGAATCAAGAGATGACATTAAGGTATCCATTGTGCAAGTAAGTGAAGAACAGATCTGTTCCGTTTGCAAGATGGAGAGAAGAATTGCCAAGAGAAAACAGAATCAGGATGAGCAAGAGATGATGAAAGGGTGGGCTCTAGACAAGAGTGACAAGAGGCCACGCTGTCATCACCGTAAGATGCCAAGCATGACTGAAGAAAGAAGAAGAAAAGGAAGAAGAGTTGTGTGTAGTCGTGTGTGTAGTTGTGTGTGTAGTGAAGGAAAGGCCAGGTGTTCAAAAAGGTTGCTGGTGAGACGTTAGGGAAGGGGGAAGGGGGGAACGACTCCCTTAAAAGCCAGCGTGGTCAGACCGTCTGAGCGGTGGCAGATAAGAGCCAAGGGGCCATAGTCCTTTTTTTAGGTCTAGCTAAGCCGGATTTAGTCATGTGTTCTCATTTTATTTTAGTTCTATTAGTTCTACCTTGGTTCAGACCAACCCCTGTCTAGTTTAGGGGCTGACATTATTAGTTACATAGCCTGGTGTTGGGGCTGATAGCTGAATCTGTATATGAATATATGTATCTCAGGACAAAAAAAAGGGGCGATTATTATTATTATTATTATTATTACCACATTCTGTTTTTGAGTATCACATCACTATCATAATAATATCATACAGTTATCGCACTCCACCAAAACTCCTTAATATATTTTGTTAGTAAGAAGTAATAGTTAACACCCCCACCCATGAATCATGATATAATAATTGATATAATAATTGACAAGATCATCCCAAGGCTTACGGTCCAGGAATCGAGGATAACCGAATCAAGATAGAGGTTACTTTATTCACTACCTATGCTATGTACACCCGGAGCTTGCACAAATATAAAATAAATGTTGCAATTCTAGTCACTAGTCACAGTCTCAAATATATATCATATACTCAATGGAGGACCTAGAGTGCACAATAATGACTTTAAGAGTTCCTGAACTTGGATGATTTTATTAAAAGTAAAGACACGGAATTTCCGATCAATTTATCGACAGAGTCGGGACGGACCCGAGACAAGATATACATAGATCATACCTTATACATTAACTATGACTAAAGGTATTTATAGTTCCGCGTCTTATAATAAATAAAATTTTTGATATGATGTGTGTCTAGGACTACAGTAGATTGATGATGTGATACCATATACTATTTGCACTTAACACTCTCCAAATTAAGGGAATTTTTATTTTCTCTCTTTTGATAATCCCTAATAATAAACAAATCGAGAAAGGGAGAACATAAGAATAGTCAACTATTGATGTATGTGCACCACGTGGACAAAGTTAACTAACTCATATAACTATGAATTGCAATGAGCCATTATTTTTGTTGGTGGACTGTTTGTAGTCCCGTCCTTGGCTTATTACATAAGGTCGGGCCTCTGCAAGCTTTGTTGTATGTAGTCCCAACTTTCACAGTAACGTAATCCACCCAGCGACCCCATACAAAATGAGATTAAAAGTATAAATTTGTATGGGGTGTCTCGTTTGGGGGTGGATTACGTTAGCCATTCTGATAATGGCTCCAAAAAATCGATACAAGGCTTGCACTGCTGGCCTGCTGCAGACAGTTGAATCACGTATCTTGCAAGATCTAGCAGTGTGCTATCCTGCGCCCCCAAGCCTCCTTTTACTACATAATGATACCAAAATACTAAGTTACTTGAATGTCCACTACTCCTCCTTGATCTAGAACAGATACGAGCTAACCACAAATTCATACTACATTCCTAAGTCGCACGAGAAGTGCCCTACGCCGCACATACATACAGCCTCTGGCTCTAGGCTGCAAACCGACTTCTAAACCAATCTCCTCTGACGAGCCTTTTAGAAAGAGGGGGAAAGAAATAACAAAAAAGGAAGCATCCCACAGTGATTGGCTCCACGATGAAAATTGCCGCCGCATCTGTGCCAGGGGTACAGCCCCGCCAGACAAATCGGGCGCCTAGTATAATGGCTGGAGAAATTCATGTATATATTGAAATCTGGACTGCTTTCCAGATATTCTGTGTGTTTTCCCTTTTTTCTTTCCATTTACGTATATATTTGATCTTCAACTTTCCAGGGACAATACAGGAGGCATTCCCCTGATCAGATGGACTTGGGAACCGCTGTCGGAGTAGTGTCGTTTGGTATCCAAATATGTGGGACGTTGATCAATTTCTATCAGTCTTATAGGGATGCTGGAAAGGACATTGAGGAAATATGTACCCAGATCACAGATCTGCAAAACACGTTGCGGGTGCTACAGGACACATTAGAAAAGCACCCTTTCAGTCCCGATGCGATCCAAGTGGTCAAAGATAATATTCAATCGTGCGAGAGTTGTAATCAACATCTAAGAAAAGAGCTGGAGAATTTTGGAAACCTCTCCTCTCCTCCGACGGGATTACGCCAACAGTTCATTTCTCGAGGCAAACGCCTTCTGTATCCCTTTAAAGAAAGTACGCTTGCAAAACTCCGGGGAGCAATTATTGAAATGCGGGATAATGTTTTTTTCGCCATTCAGGCTTTATTGCTCGAGACTTCAGGTTCCACGAAGATAGAAATCACCACCTTAGGAAAGCAAGTATCTCTACTCACATCTCAATCAAAGGAGATAGAAAAGTCGGTCTCCCAAACCGGGGCTCTTCTTCATCAAACCCGGTCCGAAGAAACGCGCCAGAAGGTAGAGAATTGGCTCAATCCAGTCGATGTGTCTCTACTCCACAAAGTTCAACAAGATCGGCAACAGGAAGGCACCGGGCAATGGCTACTGAAAAGCCCCAGTTTCGCAACATGGAAGTCACAGCCAATGTCCTTCCTTTGGGTTCGCGGGATACCTGGTGCCGGGAAATCAGTTTTATGCTCTGTGGTTATTGACCACCTTAACAAGTTTTGCCGCGAAGAAAAGTTTGGCCTGGGTTATTTTTACTTTTCTTTCAACGACCAGAGGCGGAAAAATGTGCGCGACGATCTGTTACGCACTCTCATATACCAATTTTGGAAAAGACTAGACTATGAGTATGACGGGGTAGAGGATTTGTGCACCCTTTGCAAGCGAGAAGATCGATGCCCCACGTTGAATGAACTAGAAAGATTGCTACAAGATTTGTTTCGTCGATCTGCTGAAAACTATATCGCCATTGATGGCCTCGACGAATGCCCCCAACGAGAAGACTTGTTAGAGACAATTGCCCTTATCGCTGGATGGCAGATACGTAGTCTTCACATGGTTGCATCCAGTCGTGTAGAAGATGGTATTGAAGAGGTTCTAAAGCCTCTAGTCACTGATATTGTGCGGGTGGAGGATCACAATAGTCAGGATATCCGTCTCTATCTCAACAGACAACTCAAGAAGGATATTCGATTAAAGACGTGGTCGGAGGAGATAAAAGAAGAGATTGAAACAAGCTTAGTTAGCAAAGCAAACGGAATGTAAGTAAATGTTCCACCCTGCATTTGTGGGACAGTCCACCTCAACTCGTACGAAGGTTTCTTCTTGTCTCCAGTTTGCTGCAGCTTATCCGAGACAAGCGTAAACTGCCAGATCTACGTAAAGCCCTAAATTTCTTGCCCGACCAGCTTTTCGGGGCTTTCCGACGCATTCTAGAAATGGTCAGCAAAGACGACGAGGAAGACCTACGCAAGATCCTCAGCTGGCTTGCTTTCTCAGAGCGACCTCTGTCCCTTACGGAGGCTGCGGAAGTAGTTGCTATCGCAGAAGATGATACAGAGAGTCCCCCCCTTTTCGTTGACCCAATTTCTCGATATAGAAACCCTCGAGAGGTGCTGGGAGTATGCTCAAGCCTTGTGAACACACACGAAGTAGTGTGGTCTAGAGACACCCAGTATGCCTATGAAACAGTGGAGGTTGTTGTGCTTGCGCATGCAAGCGTAAAGGATTTCCTGGTTTCAGAGCATATTCTCCGAAGTACTATATCCAAATTCTGGCTCTCCACAGAGCTTTCGCATATGCTGATCAGCGAACATTGCCTGGCTTATCTTTTACAATTCGATGATGCAGCATCCTTGAACGAAAGCACATTCCAAGACTGGCCTCTAGCTCAATATGCGGCGCAGTACTGGCCCATACACGCAAGAAGAGTCAGGCCGGATATGTGGTCGAAGCGCCTGGAAGAATTGAGTTCCAGACTTCTCCGCTCGCAGACGTGTTTTGTCAACTCTCTCCGCATCTGGGATGTTTCCTGCGAGGCGTATTGTGATATCACAACCAGGCCAGCAAATGCCCCCCTCCCTCCACCGCACCCTGTTTGTTTCGCTGCTGGATTAGGTCTACTTCCCGCCGTCAATTTATTACTGCGACAAAATCCAGATTCAGCTACAGAATCAAATATGAGAGCGGCTCTTCACTTCGCCGCAAAAGGTGATTGCGACGACCCTTTATTAGTATCTACGCTGATCGACTGCGGTGCGGATGTAAACTCGACGGACGAGAAGGGGCGTACGCCTATACATCATGCAGCTGCCGCCGGAAATCTTGACTCTCTTGCAGTCTTCCTGGATCATGGTGCGCAGACTGAGGCCAGAGACTCTGATGGAATGACGGCACTGCATCAAGCTGTTCTACGAGGGCAATTGTCTGCTATGAAGATGCTGCTCGATAGAGGCGCAGACGTCGAAGCAAAGAATCATTTAGGTGAAACTGCAATGCATCTCAATACTTACTTTCCGGAACATGCCACTGCAGTTTTAGAAGTCCTTCTTCAATATGGAGCGAATATCGATTCCAGGGATGATACAGGGATGACCCCGCTTATCCATGCCGCTGAGGACGGCACTGAATCCTTGAACCTTGTGGAAACCCTGCTTCAAAATTCCGCCAACGTCGACCTCGCAGATGACGAGGGCTACTCCCCGTTACACCGGGTATGCTTCCATTGGAATTGTTGCGAGATGGTCGAGGTCCTCCTCCGCTACGGGGCGGGCGTCGACAGAAAAACCATGGATAAGGAGACGGCTCTTCATTTAGCCCTACAAAATTCTGAGCCCTCGGTAAAAACGGTGGAGCTTCTTCTCACACATGGCGCCCGCATTAATGCTACCAATGAGGACGGCAGGACTCCACTACATATTGCAGCAGAAATTTCTAATCCTCTGATCAGCCCCGATATAATTACTTTACTTCTGTCGCACGGCGCTGATATCGATGCTAAAAACCTTAGGTCCGAAACTGCCGTGGACACCGCTATGTTGCACGCCTGCGGGAAAAATGTCGAGCTGCTCCTCGCAAAAGGGGCACGCCCGACGCCCAAGGACAAAGCCGAGCAGTATAGCTCATTAAATTTTGCTGATCTAATGGTCGAGGCCGAAACAAACATGGCAAAGGAAGCAGAAGCTGCTAGCCTCAACACCGGACCAAACGAGAGGATCGATGATGGAATCGATGTTATCAAGGAGCTAAACGAGCTACACAGCACACTGGCAACAGATGGACTTAACCGCGAATTAGCCAACAGGCTCAATAGTCTTATGTCCAAACTGCCGAAACGAACAACTAGGAACAAAGATTCATGAACAGCGTTAGTACATTTGAGATGCCATCACAGAAACTCGAACCCATCATACGATTGCACCACCTTCTCGAGGCCGAGTTTCTCTTACTACTGGTACAGCATCATAGGAAGATGTCGAATTTATTGTTCATATTTGGGTTATCTATTGAGAACCTTATCAAATTTGTGTTAACAGCCTGACTCCTGACAGTTACATGGTAGATAGATAGACTTTTCTGGTTTTTCTTGGTTAGAACCAGATGATGTTAAGATGAAAATAAAAGTTATGAAGATATGAAGATAATGGATACATAGATTTATGAACGTCAGTGAACACCTGCTAAATATATATAACAAGCTTTGCGGTACAACCTGTCTCCATCAATGTTAGAAATATTTTAATCTCAAGGTTACTATGTAACATCCACTGCATGCATTAGGAGGCTCGTCAATGCAGCTGCAGGATTACTATATCACCAGTATGCAATCATGAAAACTATAATAATTCGTAAAGGTGGCTAGATTGAGACTCAGAGCCACTACGTATACCTTAATGATTTAATGGTGGCATTATGGTGCAGTTCTATATTGTAAGTAGTCCTGGCCGCAAGCAAGATCAGTAGCATTCTCAACGACGCACTTATCCTACCCTTCAACGTAACAACGTTTTCCGATTGATATTCTGTCAATTCCAGCGATGTCAGCAGAACCAGAACGTGTCTTCTCGGGTTGCCGGCGTACCATATCGTGGCAGCGAATGAGGCTTGGTGTAAAGGTTGTGGAGGAAGGAGAGGGTTTGAAATCATGGATAAGATCTGGCGTTGTGGCACGCGACCCACAAC
>NPHW01006327.1:0-14662 GCA_002240705.1 Elaphomyces granulatus | reverse complement strand
TTAGAGATAGTGGGTACAACCCTAGTCTAACTCAATTCATGTTACTTTGAGGGGCTGGCTAGCTACTTTTGGAGAGGGGTTGTGTCTGTAATGGAAAGGGTTGTGTATGTAATGGAAGGGGTTGTGTGTGTAACAGCTCCCTATCTATATCTTATATCTATATCTTATATATATAACTTGAAAAGTATTATGTAAAATGTAATTTTCGGATTCGGTGATAGACTCTACGTCAAGGAGATCTCAGCAAATACTGGTTCAATTTCATGGCTCGAATTTTTAATGGTTCCAGGATAGACTGCCATTACTCTGAATAATAGCTGTAGTAGATAGAAGGTCTATCCGAGAAAACTCGGTAAGTAATCGGTAGTATTAATCGGTACCGCAGTAGGTACCCGGTAAGCACTAGTAAAGTCGGATTGTGCGCAGATAAGGCGGCCCGCTACCTAGCTGCGGGACTCCGCGCTTCGGCTTGCCTGAGCGGCACCGACATATCAAAGCAAATACGAATGTAATCATATCGGAGTAGTTTACCGATTATTACTGATAAAGCAGTACCGGGTACTTTTTACTATACCGACTTACCGAAGACCCTGTAGCCTAAAGAGTTTGTTTCTATCAAATTAAATACCGTTCGACCACAAAGAATGTCTTAGTAATCTACTCAGCGTCGTACTGCAGTAGTGGCTAATTAGTAATACGCATACACTCAGGCTGACAGTTTGATACATATTCGGAAGGTCTCCCATACAATAGGCGATCTATTGTTGGAATTTTCAAAGTCAACTTCAATTCTACAACTTCAAGTTTCTTCAGTGAGCGTGCTCTTTCTTTCGGCGGAAATCTCAAAGATAGAAAAAAAAAGTCAGCAACACCTAGGGACATAACCATGTCGGTCTTCCAGTTGAGTTTGCTTTTTCTCAGCGCGGCATCGCTCTGTTGGTCCCAGTTTCTCTTCCATGGCTCAGCCGTTGTCATCTTTCCCTCGTACGAGTCCTCTCAGCCAAAGAACAGTACATTCGTAGCGGCCAACTTTTTCTCCTATGCGGGACCGACAGGCTATTTCAGCTTTGGATGGTAGGTCTTCACATTCTATCCATTCATCATCCTTCGTCTTCTTTCCCCTTTTGGCATATCGATTTAAGAGTTTTGATACTGTTGGGACTGATTTCTCGTAGGTGGCTACCAGCTGTCCCGGGTACCAACAGCGATCACTGTACCCCTAACTCAGACATTGACGAAGTTGGTTGGTACGAGTATACCACGTCAGGAGGCTGCGATAATACGACCTGCCATGTTCACGTCCTCAACTACCTTGTGTCCAATCAAACAACGCCAGATATTGATGAGGACTACATAGCGATGGCTCTGGACATCGCGAATGGCGCCACGCACGGTCAATTGGCACTGAGTTATTTTGACACGGAGGGAGGCGGATTTGGGGTCGCTTCACGGAAGGTGCTCAGTGGGGAAGACGCCGACAAAGCTGCGACCAGGGACTGCCATGATGCGTTTATGACTCTAGTGAAGTTGAAGGCGAAATGGGATGTACCACTGGCTTTTGAGCTGAAGAATCCATGTAAGATTGTGCCTCAAAGGGAAGGGCAAATTCCTTTGGGAAATGGCCCTTGGGCTTGAGCTGAAATTGCAATTGGGCATTGAAGTGTGTTTAGAATTTATTACAGGGTTCGACCTACGAAGCATTATGATCAGCCCCCGAACTTTCATTAAATGTAAAAAATGCGTACTTCACTTAAGGTTTACAAAGTAATAAATATAGAGTTTGGATCCGGGGTACAGCTACATACTCACATAGAAATACCACCTAGCAGTCAAAGCGTACAGTCTTATTATTACGTATATTAGTTAGTTATTTTTTCATACGAAGTATCTGTGAGCGAGTAAATTGCTTAGCATGCAAGTAATCGAGTTATGTATTACATCGGTATTGAAGTTTCATCGTAGTTTAAAGGTCTCCGCGGACAATGTCGTCAAAACTTTGAAGATTTCATAAATCATCTCTGGAAACTACGTACTATTCAAGTTAATGTAGCTGCTCTATAGATCCGGAGACAAGAGATCACGTAATATATAGACAGCTATTTTACGGTGCACGTGACTACTAGTAAAGTTGATCTCGGTCATATCAACGTGGTTGTCGGAGAAGAAACAAAAGGGGGAAAACGGTAGGATAAAGTAGCAGGCGCGACGCAGGGACTCTAGCAGGGGCTCTAGCAGGTAAGTTTTAGTCATTTTTACCACATGGAGTTCTACATACTTCTTAATCGGATTTGAAACCACGTGGGATGATATGTACGACATGGCTTTTTTTAACTCAGAAGTTTCTCGGAGCTGGTCGTTCCAAGGTACGGAGTGGCTTGAACCTTAATTCGCCCAGAACTCTGTTGTCCGGATCACTAGCAGGGATGTCGGCGCCAATGAACTCAATAGATAAGAGGGATCTGCACGAACACATCATTCTGCATGGACCATTACTGTCTTACAACAAGGGGTGAAACCGAAATACGAACAGCACTAGCAGAACCGTAATTACATGTATGTAATAGCTTTACCGGTTTTAAATCTTACCAATGACCTATCACGTATTTAGTACCCATGAACTATTCAACTAATGATAAAACAGACTATATACCAGACAGTGGACAGATATACTCGACAAACTTCTCATTGCAATCTCTAGCATTGCCCTCAATTACTCACTTACTGGATTTTAACAACTTGGAGTGCTAATTCTATGTTCACTGCCGTGTAGTACATACATACATGATGGACGCACCCGCACATGTTATGTATTTACACACGATTCTCAACTCTGCGGGCTCTGCGATCAGCAGCAATGTCAACCTCTTGGCCTGGATTTTGGTGGTTGTCGCAAGTCTCAATATTATCAGGCGCAAAAGGCGAGCGGCAGTTGTATCGCCTACAATTCCAGTTGTGACCGGCAATGAGACTACCGATTATCACGCCCTTATTCGGGAACAGTATCTCAAAGTATGTATGAATCTGTAGTTTTGTGTAGAGTGTGAAGGCAATGATCGACGAGAATATATTGTTGACACCTATTATTATCATTATTAGAATAAGGACCAGATGTACCTCTTGAAAACGCCCTTCCGCACCGTCTTCGTCTTGCCGCCTCCATTTGTGACAGAGTATGGCTGGCTTCCGGAGAATAAAGTCTGTATGATGACCCTAAAGATCATAAACCGTGAAAAAACGACGTATAATCTAACAATAAGTAAGCATCGGCCGTGGATCTCAGCGAACGTTTTCTTGGAGAGTATGACGACAACACCTTTTGTCCATCCCTTTCTTTGGGAGAATTTTAGCTCATCGGAGTTTACTGCAGATACACCCTAATCGGCTCCATGACGCCTGACAAGCCAGGTGAGCTGCTGGATGAAAATTCCGTTTCAAATATACTAAACTGAACTGCCATTGGGACACAGGGGACAGGACACACACCGCGATCGCATACGCAAAAGGGAGTCTGACCAAGAATGCTGCGCAAGTAATTGATGCTGTGTATGAGCAAGTCGATTACGCGCTTGATCGAGAGATTGGTAACGAACGGAGCGCATCCAAAGTGATCACCCTCTTTCGGCTAACAACAACGATCTTTTTGCATGTGTTCGAGCGCCTGTTTGTTGGGCCGGATCTGGCTCGCAATGAAGAATGGGTAAGTATTGATCCCCCAACAATCATCGACGAGTCTTAATTGCATCATGCTTATTGTGTCCTTTTGTAGATGGAAATCAGTTCTGAACATTCTGCAGCTGCGTTTCGGGCAGCTTTCGCCTTGGCCAAATATCACTGGCTGTTCCGGCCAATTGCTGCAAGATATATCCCCGAAATGCGCCGTCTTCATTATCTAAATCAGAAACTGGACGGATATCTGCGCCCATTGCATCAGGTGACGTTCCCATTTCTCGAGATAGAAAACGAATTCCCTTGCTTTAATATGACTGACTCGATGCAGGCCCGTCTGCAAGCTATGAAGCAGCCTGACTTCAAGCCTCCAGTTGATTTGATCCAGTCGTATATTGACCATGCAGGCAGCTATGCTTCTAACACGCACAAATTTGTTGAAACCATGGTTACGGTCAATATCGCCGGAATCCAAAGTACAGGGCGGGTGGTAAGAACCATTGATTCCAAATGGAGACGCATTTGCTGATTATGCGATAGCTCCTCCAAGCTTTATTCGATCTGGCCGATCATCCCGAATGTATATCCTCGTTGAGGGAGGAGATCGCCATGGTGAAGGCCAAAGCTAGACGAGCCCATGGTGGTGATGACGACATCCTCAATCCCACCTTTCTCGCCGAGCTGCACAAGATGGACTCGTTTCTGAAAGAATCTCAACGGTTCCATCATGCTAATCTCCGTTCGTCACCCCGGCTTCTGCTCATCTATCGTGTATTCAGCTCTAACGGGATTAAATTTAAACCACAGTGTCTGTCTACCGCAAAATTATTACCCCTTTAAGGTTATCGAACGGCACTGTTCTCCCGGCCAATTCATATGTGGCCGTTCCAGGCGCAATTCAAGCGACAAATGCCGAAAACGGATCCGTCTTTACCTTCCAGCCTTTTCAATGGGCCGAAAAAAGAGCCATTCCAGGGCAAAATGAAAGGAAACTCGGTTATGTGTTTTCAGGGTATGTCTATAGCCCATTGTTCGTTCTCTTTTCGGTTGAACAAAATCTTGTCGTTCGCCAGCTCATGCAGACCATGCAGACCGGACTCTCTCGAATTCGGAGCCGGATCACACGCCTGTCCTGGTCGGTTCTTCGCAACCAACGCGTTGAAGGTAGCCCTGATTCGGATCTTGGACCGGTATGACTTTCGCCTACCGACGGGTACGCGACGGCCACCCGCAATCTATAACCACCTGTTCGAGATGGTGCAAGATCGCAATGCAGGACTAGAATTCTCCGTTCGGGGGAGTTAGACGACTCGACAAGTTCTTGGCCCTTTTATCGTCCTAGGAACTATATATACTGATTCGTTAGAACTGGATAGACTTCAAAAGTATATAAACGGAAGGGGCAAGGATGGAGGAACTGAGTTCTAATGTGATAAAATCGCTCGAGCTTTATGGAATATTTAGAATAGACCATTTCAAGTCCAAATATTCAACTATCTCACAAAATCAAGGAGAAAATAAATGTAAACAAGACCTCCTTTCATTATGTATTTGTGCCGTTGAGTAGTATATCTTCTTATTAGTAAACAGGTCTTTCATGTTCATGCGTTGTAAATCAATGATATCTATCTTGTTCCACAAAGGGAGCGAATGAAATAGTCCATACTAACGGTGCGGAGATTAGTATGCATTAAAGGCAGGGATATCGGGATTTTCTGAGCCAAGACTGCTGTAGTAGATAGACATGCCTTTGGATATGAAGACCAGAACTTCTATTTGAATATAGGATAAAAGAAAACTATTGTTCTTAGTATATAGCTGGCCTCTATAGTCTACCATAATATAGTGTTTGGCAAATTAAAAACGAGTAAAAATAAAAATAAACAATATTAAGGGTACTAGACAACACCATATACTGTCTCGGGTCTCCTACCACCTAACGCAAAGTCCCACCTGATGCAGCACCATGGAAAAAGAAAAAAAAAACAATAAAAGTTCTAGAATCCCCTATATAGTAAAATCAATCTTAGATCTTTCTTTTGGTATATTGTTAATCTATCTGGCATGAAGAATATATATCTGTAGCTAGATTTAGACATATTAATCTTTTGCGACGATTTATATTACAGCCTGTTCAAGTTTTAGCTTCTTATCAAGCCTGTAGTTATAACTTATTCTATAGGCATATTATAAGTTAGTTAAAAAGACATCAATATTGAGGTGCTATATCAACACGTCTTGCACTACCTTCTATGCTCCGGGGTTTGTTTGTTGTAGTCTGCATGGTACGTACGGTAGTATCTTGGGTAGTAGATATATCATATATGTAGGTAATAGGTATGTTACGGCAACAATGCAACATGATTATTGATTCGTTCTCCTTGCTTCAAAAATCCCAATTCTGTGATTACTGAATCTATTGGATTAAACCGACGAAGTTGTGGAGGTTCAAGAACTTGAAGCGAATTTCTGTGCACATCATGCACCTAATGTACGTAGTAGGGTCGGGACAGTAGGGTTGTGCCCTATATCGAAGGGGACACAGTACAACTTCATTATTCTTCCAGCGGCCTGAAACAGAGTCTTACTCAGCCAGTACTTGCCGATCGCGATTTATAAGCACCGAGGTAATCGCGATCGGCACGGTCCATCTCTCAATCTAAAACAGTCTTGGTGCCATTAGGCCAATGTATAGCTCATGTACCTTGTGTTCTATCACTTAAGATAGTACTACTGGGTATACATGCATGATATTGAGGCGGTAAAGTGTGCAGCTTACACTTTCTTGTTAAGGTTAATTCTCAGATCAATATGAGTTGCACGGTCACCACAGCATACTACCATATGACGCACAGTACTCTAAAATCGGCGTCGGGAAGACCCACATAGTTAGTCTCTACAAGGATGTCGGACAGAGTGGGTCCCGCGAACTCCGCCGCTAAGAGATTAGTCCCCGCCAATTATGCAGGTACCCTATACGGTTTAGTTGTGTCGGGAGTATATCGTCCACACGGAAAAGTTGAAGTTCAGGAGTTTGCTAATTCAAATCCCGATGACCCTGGCATAGATTAACAGGATGTCGGAGAACGTGGTCACTGGGATCGGGCTTGCCTTACAAATGATAGGAACTAACAGGTCAGAATGTCTTGTATTTTCTTCTTTCCGACTCTGAGAATTTCGAGCATCTTCTCGTTTGTCCTTCTTTTAGTAATCTTTGTTTTGTAATCGCATATAATAACAATTCATTTCTGAATCAATCTTCTTTATAAACCATTCCGCGTTTATGAGCTGTAGCGATTTCGATCCGATTTAACAAATACCAAATCAATTCTAGTTCATTTTCCCTTGCTGTGGAAGACAAGGATTTGCGACCCTGCTTTTCTATAGAGAAAGCGAAAAAAAAAAAAAAAGGACTCTTCGGCAATCAACATGGAAGCAGAAGCACAACGGGATTCAATGACCGATCTCAAACCCCCTCCCTCGGACCAAAGCTCCTCGAATGATGATCTCGAAAAGGCATTAGCTGTTGATGCGCCTGATGTTGGTCAACCTCCCGCTGAAGACCCTCGCCCCGGCGCGAAGGCAGGGTTGACATTGACGCAATTTTGGATCGTGATGCTGGGGTTCGTTACTCCCTCTCTTTTTGTCATATTTCCTCCTGGAAAGCACTGTATTTGATGAAAGACTGTTGCTGACAGTGGTTTGTAATCATATAGACTCAACGTGGGCATGTTCTTAACAGCCTTGGACTTCAACATCGTTGCTACCGCTGTCCCCATCACCTCGTCAGAATTTCACTCGTACAATGATTCGTCATGGCTCGGGACTGGCTATTTAGTCTCCTTTGCCTTGGTGTTGCCCATTTACGGCAAACTTGGCGATACAATTAGTCGACGGAATCTTTTCATCCTTGCCACCCTCATCTTCATGCTGGGTAGCGGTCTGTGTGGTGGATCGTCGAGTATGAACATGTTGATCTGGTCACGCGTCATCCAAGGTATCGGTGGTGGAGGTATTTATGGTCTTGTCAATGTAAGTTTTATTAAAGATGAGCGGATTTTGGTCTCGAGAGGAGCTGAAGCTGATCGCTCGACGTAGGTGATTGTCACCGATCTCGTGCCGCTGAGAGACGTTGGCAAATACATCTCTTTTACTGGTCTCATCTGGGCGATTGCCGATGTTGCTGGCCCTCTCCTTGGAGGAGCATTTTCCCAGTATGTTGAACTAGAATTCTTGAAAACCCCCTTCTTCCTCAGCAACTCTTTTTTTAGCGTCGATATTCCTTGCCATTTCGATTCTAACCAGCGGTCATTCTAGATACGTCACTTGGCGGTGGTGCTTCTATATCAACCTCTGCATCTCCCCTATCAGCTTAATCATCACTCTACTCGTCCTCAAGTTGCCCAGTCCTAAGGTCAATCTTATAGAAAAGGTAAAGACTTTCGACTACATCGGTACCATTGCTATGGTTGGAGGTACCACCTGTCTCCTCCTCGGTATCTCATGGGGTGGCAATCAATTTCCTTGGAATAGCGACAAGGTTATCGGATGTTTGGTTGGGGGTGCTGCCCTGATCGTTGTCTTCCTCATCTTGGAGCACTATGTCAAAGACCCTTTGTTACCCCCGTCTTTCTTGCGCAATCGATCAGTTCTCGCTATCTTCTTTGCTGAGTTCTTTTACGGAGCCAACTTACTGGGAATGATGTACTATGTCCCACAATTCTTCCAGCTTGTCTTCGGTGACTCGGCCACGATATCGGGCGTCGGCCTTCTCCCGCTGATGTTGGGTCTAGCTATCGGAAATCCAATTGCCGGGTGGGTGACCAGTAAATATGGTATCAGTCTGGCGAACGCCTGGGTGGGTGCTGCTCTGGAGGTCCTGGCGAGTGGGCTCCTAACGCGATGGAACCACAATACTAGTCGTGCTGAGGCAGTGATTGAACTGATCATCCTAGGGATTGGACAGGGCGCCACCATGGAAGGGATGCTGATCACTTCCCAGGTGTCTGTTGCTCCGATGTTGATCGGGGTTGTAACAGGCTTAGTCATTTTCATGATGACTGTGGGCGACATCTTTGGCATTGCCATCTTTGCCGCCCTCTACCAGAATGAGCTTCGTGGCAAGCTCAGTCAACTATCCCTGACACCGACACAGATCACAACCATTTTGACTGATGTTCAGCAAATCAAGACCGACTTTAGTGGATCCTTGAAGAGTCAGATTATTGAAACGTACGCTACTAGTTTGCAGAACGGATGGTGGTTGATGTTTGCCTGCGCGGCAGCGTTGCTTATCAGTACCCTGTGCGCAAAGCAGCATAAATTCTCGTCGTAACAGCTGTTTGCAATTGAGATGAGGATGATGATAAAAGCGGTTGACTGTTATTTTGGTACCCGTGGTTCAGTGGTTTTTATTGATGCTATTATGAATTTATTTAGAACAGCAAAACTGGCAAAAGCTTTTATTCTGTTAATTCTGTTTTATTAATAATATGGTATCAACTTCGCTCGACTTGGTATTAACGGAAATTCCCCACTTGCCTATTAAAAATATATTCGATTTTCAGCTATTATCACTTCCTCCTTGATGGATCAAAAGCACCCAATATCCATAATCCTTGCAGCGAGTAAGGCAGCGTTAATGCCGTTGTTTAATTTGCGTACGTTGAAGGAATTTCAGGTAAGAGAGCCATGGAGTGTGAAAATAAAAAAGATATCTTTTTTTTTCTTTTGCTTATTCTCCCCTCTCTACTGCCTTCCAACCGATACATGATGTCGGCTTTTGCAGTACTTCATTGATGGGCCCTCTCCGCACACTTTCTTTTCTTTTCTTTTTTTTTTAATCAATCTAGGTTCTTACTGCAGCTCTGTGCGGGTCAATCAAAAGAGTTATCTAATGCGCCAAACACCGAACATTTTTTGTAGTCTGTCTACAAGCCAAGGTTGCACACCGTCCACTGTGTAAATCGCCAATCGCCAATCGAACATCCACTTTCCAAAAATACCCATCCACTTTCCAAAATACCAGAAATGTCGTTACCGTCGTAAGAGATATTACATATTGCGAAACTGTAAATTCGATACCGGTGAATGTGATTCAGATCCCGGGTTAGACAACATCAGAACTCCCGTTGGATCCTCCACAATCTGGCCATCATTTTGCAGATCCTGTTCAACCAACTCCTTAAACCGTTGAGAAAGCTGTATTCCCATCTCGGACATTCGGTCAAATAAAGCTACCAGCAGATCCACATCGAATCGATGGGACTGCTTCTGGGTCTGGCGCCAGCGCGCAAGGAGGAAGCGACAACACAGAAAGTAAGATGGGGCCAGAAATGGATTGACCAGCGACGATGCTGAAACACTAGATGTCTGTTTCACAACATCGATGATGGCCTGTACTGAATTGAATGCCTGTAAGAAACCTCTTGATTCTCCAGCAGCTTCACTGACAAAATTCTTTAAAACTCCTCCGGATTTTCCACAGACAGAGGTCGGATAGTCTAGCAAGATAGAGCAAGTATGAAGAATTATAATAAGCCAGGTCGTATATGGCACATCTTTTGGAGGAGTATTGGTAATGCTGGAGAGTGGCTCCGGGAGGGATAGCCAGAAACGAGTCAAAGACGATTGAAGCTCGCGGAACTCATCGGCACGTTGTTTTTGATTTGAATCCAAAGGAACAAAGTTTCCATACTCGGTGATCCGTCCAAGTAGAACGATGGCTTTTTGAAGGAGCCGTACCGTTGGAACGCCAGTCATTCCGCCTAGTGAGATAACTTGCAATGATGCAAGGTCTCTTGTGAACTGTTCTCGTCCCTATTGATCATTTAGCTCAATTTGTCTGAACACTTGAGTAAGAACAGATATCTTACTTCTGCCTTCATAGACAATCCCGTCTGTAACAAGGAAACATCGCGGGGATAGTCAACATAGAATAATCGATCATTGATAACAAAATGTAGCCCATGCAGGAAGCTGTTATGGCGATCAAGGATAAAGAGAGCCCACATCGTAGACCGGCATTCCTCTTCCTCTGCCGTGTTAGAGAAAGGAAGAGATACATGGGATGGCCTTCGATCGTCATCGATTCGAGTCAAGCCATACAGGCATGCAAGCGTGTAAGCTTGAGCTAAGAGCAACGATGCCTTGACACTGTTACCAGAGATGTAATGGAGATAGATGTTCCATATAGCTGCTTGGATGTCTCGTAGAGTATTTCCCTGAAACTAGTTAGCCTTGTATATAAGAGGTGATAAGCAATAGGTCAGCGCGTAATTTCTAGCAATGCTAGAGCTGCAGCTGGAAGGCATGTAAATATGCACACACCTGTGATATGATGCTTTGGTCTAAGAGTTGGAGGGCTTTCTGATGCCACACTTTGTGTTGACTCTGGATTACTACGAGATTGTGCCTCCTTGCTGCCACAGACAGAATTGCCCATACAAGAGGCGAAGACGCTGCCCAAGCGGGATCATTGAGCCGGTCCATGAAATTCTGTTGGTCAATACAGGGCAGAAGAGAGTGATCCTGTTCGAAGAATATTTGGGCTAGTTCAACCATCTGAGCCTGAGAGGCCATGCTGCCACCCGGTGATGCTGGTGATGATAACCCATCTGATGTGTTTAAGGAGGGCAGCATATTCATCGCATCCCCAAAATCAGATAGGCCAGGGAGACTGGGAGAATAGGACGACGATATTTCTAGGTTCATATTCGAATTGGCGAGGGATTGGGAGAAAAACTCATGGAAGAGATGAACAGAGGGCGTGCCCATCTGTGAAAAGCCATCATAACCTCCCAAGCCCCACGCCATCTGAGCCTCACCATTTTCCAGGTCCATTGTGGGAGGTGGGACTAAAGGGCCTTGATATTCGATCGGAGAAGGTGAAGGAGAGTATATACACTCGACATTCCACTTGCTGCAAGCGGAACAGGCGGGCCTATTTCCCTAGTTCAATGTCAATAACAGGCAAGAGGCAGAGAGGGAGAAGAAGGCATTTTTACATACATCGCAGCGCTTCTTCCTATGTCTGCACGCCTTGAATCCATGACTGAGTCAGCAAGTATTTCAGAGATAACAATTCCTACTATACTATAGGTAATATCATATGGCGATGCACGTACTGCACACGCTTTCTTTCTCGAATTTTGATAGTATTGAACTGTCCCATGCTGGACGGCAGGTTGTGCCATGGATTTTTCGATTCAAACATGCGACTAGAAAATAGTGGTGCAATGTTATGTATGCAGTTATGCAGGGACTTCCGTAAAATTACCAAGCGGCATCCACTACCTACCGGGGGGACAACTTATATTTTTATATATCATATGATGAAGGAATACGGTGGACTATTTCTACCATACCTACCATACCTACCATACCGCTAAAATGAATTTTCCGCGGAGTGCTAATTATACATACATAATTTATTTTTATCGTTTATTACGTCGGAGGTACACTCTGTCTGTACATGTACAAACAAAGTAAGTTGAGACGGTCAACCAATCCTTTGAAGAAAGCACCGACTCATGAACCTGCTTCATAATAGCACTTATTCGATGTAGGCCGCTGATTTATTATAACAGCTACTGCATTAATTGCGTAGTCAAGAGGGGTATGCAAGCCACCTCCATCTTAAACTCATCTGTTGTCCCCATATGATACCTATCATATGCCAAGACACCGAGGTCAAAAGATTGCTGACGCGCGATGCGCACGTACGTTGTGGCCATGGCCGCGGCCGCTTCTTCTGATCTAAGTCGTCACATCTCGGTTATCAAATGAGGAAACCAGAGGTTCCGAGTCGTTCATGAATCATTTCGATTTCGATTTTCTGATCTCCTTCAGGAGATGGCGGTGGAACTCTTAGTATTCTAATTTCAACTGTCACGATCTTGCAACTATTAGAGTCTTTCAGATCGAGATTAATATTGCTGATGTGATCGTGGAGCCTTCAAGCCTTATTTTGTACATTGTATGTAGTCAGCAGAAGGCGGAATGTCGGACGGAAAACCTAGATCTCCAAAGGTTCTGAGGAAGCTCCCGATGTGTCACGATTAAATAATAATAATCGCAAGCGAAGATAAAAATCGTCCATTTTATTAGAGAGATTGGCAATGATCATTGACAAAATGATGAACCCATCATCCAAAATACGGTGATTATATAAGGAATAGACAGAGATAAATAAGCTCTAAGGCTTATTAAAGCTTGCTTGCTTACGTTTGTCTTACAATGCTTCATGCGCCAAGATAACCACGTGATGTTAGTCAACTGAAGAATCTCTGTAGATATATAATATACATAACAATATATACGTCCTAATTTTTATTGATAATTCTCTTTGGAATAAAGAATTCAATTCAATTCAGCAAGCAGTGAGCAGATGGAAACACTACCTATGTAGGTATGTAATGTACTATAAATATTACAATACTAGTAGTATAATGAACGCAATCCATTCAAGAATGTCGCGGGTTCTTAGTGAGCAAGCTGTGACGGCCGGAAAACACGCAGCTTGCTGCTTTCCGTCTGGGCCTGAAGTCTTTACGGGAATGTAATGAACGGAGATATGTAAAATACAAATTTCGACTTGACGTTGAAACCCTATGATCCCAAGAATATTTTGCCTATATGCATATTCAATTCGTAATTCATTCATAAGCTTTCGAATAAGAGCTTTCTCAGAACCATCCGGGTCAAAATTCTCCGCTCATACACAAGTTTCTCTTTCCTGACCAGCCCTAGGCCTGTGCGTACGTATCTATAACTTCACTTTTCTGCGCCGATCGCCTGAAAAAGAAAATCGTTCATGATCAGGTCCTGCAGCAGGCATCGTTCGGGGGAAGTGTCGGAAGGGGTCGATATCGAGGTCGTTGAATAAGCAGGGTACCTGAGAGGCCCAGGCGACGTCATCACAATAGTAAAATTCACTGATCTTGTCTTAGAAGAAGCTATATTATTAGCACACTGTAACTGCAACTGCATAGTGGGTGATTGGTGGCGATAACAAGTTGGTCAATTAGTACTACCTAATGATCATTGACATCCATTAGCATATCGTATTAAGCTCGGTATACCGTATACTGAGGCCTTTTTGTGCCTAATGGGGAAATTGAACCACTAAATGCACGAAAGTGTTTTTCAACTTGAAGAATGGGGTCTAATTTCAAAGTATGTGGAAAAAATGCTTGCAGAAAACTCCCGAGTTATTCCAAAGAGCCTGGAGGTTTATCAATAATTATAATGATATTAGGATGCGTAGTTATATGTACAGTATATATTCTAAGATTTTATATTAATTTAATTTAATTTAATAGTGGTTCAAAATGCCAGCAATTTTGTTATCATGGGATGAAGTTCATCCGGTGGTCGGTGATCATCCGGTAAAGATCATCAGTGGGGCTGCACAGACTTGGCCCTACTCGCCCTTGGGTAACGGATCTTTACCAGATGGCAAATACCTAGTTCCCGAAAAGTCATGGCTCTAATAATTCTCGCATCCAACACAGGGTTTGGCAAATATCGTGGAGGCTGGCATTTACCCATTACATGTAGATTTTTTTTGGCCCCAACTTTTATTGCGTCAACTGTATGTTACCTATCATAACGTTTTATTTGAAGTGGTCAAGTTTCGACCTGTACTTGAGAACTTCATTTAGAGTTTAGACTTTAATTTGGGTACCGGTGGAATATCCACCTATCATAATCACATTTTCGGCACCATTTTGATTGGCCTATCCCCGCCCCACCACCCGGCCTGCTCCCGTGGGTAAGACTAGAGGCTACAGCGCACAGACCAACAAGTCGGGCGCAACTGTATCCTTTGATCTTTCCTTTGACATCCACAAGTTCCGTATTTTATTATTCTGCTACATTATCCCCTGAGCTGTCGATACCTTCAGCACAGACCACTTTTATTATTACTGCACTACTGAGACACTGCTGTGACAGCCGTTTTTGCCGCCAAGGGTATCTTTAGCAAATTTTATTC
>NPHW01006324.1:444-13857 GCA_002240705.1 Elaphomyces granulatus | reverse complement strand
AAATGCTTCATATTGTAGCCCTATGACCAGGTTGCAGTCAGCTTACTATGATATGTGACGTGACGAGTAACTATGACATTCACACATGTGATAAAAAATGAAGTAAGCACTGGCATTTACATATATGATATGTATCAGGGTTTCTATTAATAAATAATAATACTACCTACATATCAAATTACCGTAACATGCATGGGATTTTGCTTAACACACCTGAATAATCCGGAACTCATCAAGACTTCCAAGATTCAAAAACGTCTGAAGCCTCCCAAACTGCCCCGTGAAACGACTGTCTGATCCGAAGAGGGCAATGTCCTCAAGGCAATTTAATATGGACCAAATATAAACAGCTCGCAAAAGAAGGCAAACCTGGCAAAAACGGATGATTACCACTCACCTGGGTCGATAGTGGCAATCAAACAGCATTCTATCTCCGAAGCAAGCGTAGTGCGTCATCTAGTGAAAACGTCACACGCAAATCTAGTAAATCTAGTATGCAGGCTGAGCCTGCATCCGGTATACGCGTTGTTTATCACGCCGATGATGACAACAACAATGGAGCCTGGACTAATCCAAAGAATGCTGCTCTCAAAAAGCCCGAGGGGTGGAGTTGAGATATTCAGAGCTTTCAATAAAGGACAAGGAGCTCGAGCTCGAGTTATTAGTGGTAAGTAATATAAGACCAAAAATTCCAACTCTGTGTAGTTACATGTCATCAAATAACCTCGTTTCAATGCTGCTCAGTGAGTCAGCCTGCTCTTTCAATTCGTCATGCTCGCCACTTGATGAGGTTGCTCAGTCGAAACTGATCGATCCGATCGAGAGCCGCCGGATTCTAAACACAGGAGCCGTTTTAAGTGCAATTATATATCGTGAACTGTCTCTTTCGCATATGTGTGATGCCAGAACTCCAACACGCAATCCTAGCATCTGGAATCGTCAACTGGCCAGGCAAAGAGACTACGCATAAGCCTGTCGATCTGGGGCTCGAACATGACAATGGGAAGCTAAAGATCAAGCGGAGGATAAGGCGGAGCTCAGTGCTCACCTAGTAGACCATGGTAAACTTGGGTTCCTAATAAGTTGATTGTGTAAATTGGCACTTCGCTACTTTTATTTCGTTATATTAGATATACATATACAAGGTATAAAGATAAGGCCAGCTGACCCTTTTTTAGTTGAGGTACTCTAACGATGACTACCGGTATGGAAAAAAAAGATAAAATTCTACTATAGTACTGTACGTAGTGGTGTGTATGATATGCTGACCAACTAATCTCTAGAGTCCAATAGGAGCTACATAAGACCAGAAATATGATATGTACAATATTTCTCGGCGCTATGTAGTATTCTAGGTACTCGTGCGGTGCCGAAGCGGCCCTGATCATACGTACGTGTCGCATGAACTAATATCATAATATGACATTTCGGACGGGTACTCGACGAGATGTCTTAAACTACATTTGTTAGATCGAGCTGATATATTAGTACAACCTTTGACCGTATGCCGGTGGTGGACTCATTACATTACATCCATAAGAACAAAACGAAACATAATGGCATCATGATCATCTCGAGTTTATTAATGCAGTGATAGTCATTGCCTTGACACATAATGTATGTAGCCGTTAGTTCTACTCGACAAAGCCTTTACAGCCCCTTCATTTGTGATTTTAAGGTGAAGTTACAGGAATGTAGTTATTACTAAGGATATACATATTCGAATGTTTGTCGGGATGTTGTAGCTATGAATAATCGAGAACCCCGATTCGAACTCGACGAGTCTCTACTCTGATAGTGATAACCGTTCACCAGCCAGTTTCTCTCGTGCCGCCAGCCAATCCAGGAGACGATCGATGAGAAGAACTGTTAGCGGTTAATGAGATCTCAGATATACGGTCAAAGTCTTGAAATGGCTTACCAGCGAATAGCGTCAATGTGAATGTGAAGATAATCATAGGAGAAGTCATAAAATAAAAGGTCAGGCTGAAATATCTAATGAAAGAGGCCAGGCTCATCAAGAGAATTGCAAGCACTAGTCGGGTGCCAAAGGCAATACCTCTATATAGTTTGCGAGGGTGGCGGTGCGCTAGAAGAACAAACAAGGAGAAATGTGCTATCGCCAGCGATGTTACAACGAAATAGTATATGTAGACGAAGCCTAGAAGTTGGAAGTACCGTACGATTTTGCGTTCATGGCTGGATTCGTCGGTCGTGATTCCCATGCTGGAAAACAAGGACACCGTCACGTTACTTACTAAGTGATCGACTTGAGCCTTGGTAAGGCTGTTCTGGTTCCCCGGGCATATAATGTAAGGGCTGGACCTCAAAGTGTTGAGGAAACTCTCGATCGTTTTCTTCTCCTCCAGTGCTCCTCGAGAGAAGTCAATCTCCATGTCGGCGATTGTGCTGTTGATTAGTCTGATGGCGTCGAGTGGCTTAGGGCGGGGCTTTTCACAAGCAAAGGCGAATGTTTCTACTAAATATCTGATCTTTAGAGCCACGTCCAGAGTAAGAGCGAGAATCTGAGAGCCCTCCGAAGTAAGGATGAGCATCACGTGAAATGGAAAATGAAGCTGAGTCCAGATTTGTTGTCGTATTTTGCCAAATCGGACTCTCGGTGTGATGTCGTAGTATGATTGCCATAAGAGGTACTGCCGTCATCATATTAGCGATGCAAGAGAGGCGGAAGCACGGCAGCCTTACAACAGTGATTGTGACCCCCAAAATGTGTACAAATGAATGGGACGTCCAGCCTCCAGGTCCTACCATTTTGTTGACAATCCTTGTGACTGACATAGCAGCTTCACCGATGATCATTAACGTAAGGAGGGTCATCCGGACATTCAAGTGGGTGTCTTCGAATCCAAGCCCAGGAGTGTAGCTCGAAACCCCCATGACTACTAGGGTTTCCAACAAGAAAAGTCCAAACCAAACAATCCAGATATAAGGCCGGGTTGGACTCATGGCGAAGTACAACTAGCCACGGGAATTAGGACATGGTAGCAAGACAGAAGGAATCTTAGAGATGCTTACACCTGTATATGAGAAGCTCGAGGCCGACAGAACCACAGCAATCATGAACATTCCTTTCGCCGCTATTCTCATTTTCTTGTAAAGGAATCCGATGTTTATCATATACTGTACGGCTAGCATCAATCGACTGCCCGCAAGGAGAGCGGACAACGCCTGAAAAGCCCAAACGTTCTCATCCCGAACACGAGTAGTGAAACGGGACCCTGCTGAGGCGAATCCAACCATTGCCACGAGTTGCATAGCTTTACAAACACGCTCAAATATCGAATCGCGGGCAAACCGAATATCAAATAGAGTCACCTGTAGCCAGGTGAACCAGATGATGCTAAGGAAGCCGACATATGCCCAGAGAGCTAAAGCAAGCGATCAGCCACCGTACGGTAATAATGGATGGGACTCGTTTTCACCCTCTAGGTTGCTTATCTCGTGTGTTGCAGTGAAGGTTGACAGGTTCGCAACGAAAAATAGATCAAAGAAGAGTTCGATTGGAGTCGCATCAGTGTGTCGAAAAAGGTGTGGTGAACCGCCATCTCTCTCGTCTATTGGGGTCTCAATCCACGGAAGAACAGCCCGTGGTCTTTTGACGCTTCCCGTAAGTTTATGAAAGTGTGATGGCGCTCGTAATTCACGAATCGCCTTTCTGAATGAACTCACCTAGGTATCCTTCTGACACTGGACCTACTGCGTATCGATTCACGTCTAAATGAGAGAAACGCCGATCGGGCCATACTGAATGCAATCTGCAATGGAAGTCGGGTATCACAAATATCCAGAAACTTTAGAACAGCGAAGTCGTCGAGAGCATGGATAATGCGTGGGAGCTAAAGAAGAGGAAAGCAGAGAACTATCTTGGTGCAAGACGGAAGGAGCACCTGAGTCTGGGCTATGTCTATACATAAATACCGGTATTGTTCCTACAGCCAATCAAATAATGCATCAAAAGAAGCTACACTGGAAGGCAGGTACGACTCAGTCCTCGGAAGAGCTTCCCGACCCTGGAATAGTTGTCCCAAGGCTCTCCAACCCGCGATCGGAGTGGCTATCACCAGGTAATCCACTTTCGCCGGGAACAAGGCCAGCTTCTACTCTGAGCTTCTCGTAATTCTCGCCAGCCTCCTTGATTAGAGTTTGGATCTCAACCTCCCGGGTGGCTATATTAGCTTTTTCTTTGCGTAGCTCCTCCATTCTGTTAACTAGAAGCCTTTTAGATGCTCCCATCGTAGCCAAGGTAGACCGTAGGCGATCCAAGGTACTAGTAAGACGTGGGAGGGATGTGATCTTCGGAGGGGTCTTCGGTCGTCCGTTCGGCTCCTGGCGGTTGGAACCCATGCCGCCCATTGCCGCCTGTGTCTGGGCGGCTTCGTATGCTGCCCTGCGTTCAGCATCAGAATCATCGTCATCAGAAGTAGCCTCAGCCTCATCGATCAGATCTCGCATTGCTTCACGCTGTCTCTTTTGTTGGAGCCGTTCGGCCTTCCTGCCCAAGGAGATCTTCCCGTCTTCAGCAAATTCTTGGACGAATTCCTCGAAGCCTTCTGCAAAGTCTTCATCGTCTCGGACAAGCCTGGTTTCGGGTTCGGCCTTTTTGGTGTCAATTGACCAGTAATCATCGCCTTCGCCATCATCCAGAGAGATGAAATCTTGTTCCTTCGCGAGACGAGCCCTTCTCGCCTTTTTCTCTCTAATTTCGGCCTCGCTTGGGATCGCAGTTGGGACAGATATCTCCATAACCTCTCCAAATTTGGCAGCAACATCCACAGCTTTGTCACTATTGCCGGCGCCTCTTTCACGAGAACCCGTATCTTTTGGCGTTGAAGGCGTGGAGTCTCTTAGCTCTCGTAAATAATCATGACTGTAGCTAGGTCGATCATGGTCTGGGCCGACTCTGACTGGAAGGTGTTCAGTGGAAGCTGAAGGCTTCAAGGGGCGACGAATCGCGCTGTTTTCCCGCATTCGTCTTCCTAGTCCGGGCCGCTTGGGTGTGATGACTTCGCTTTCGCCATCGTCGTTATCGTCGACCATAGACGTCTCTCGTGGGCCAAAAGACAGGTGTAGTTTAGATTTTTGTTTCGGCTTCGAGTTTGTGGGGCGCCTCACACTAACGTCGGATTCTAAATCCCCTCTCAGCCTACATTCCCTTTCTGGGGGGATAATGAAGACTGCATAACCAACCTTGCCCGTTCGCATTGTGCCCTTCATCCTCCTCACCACCAACCTTGCGCGCCTTGCGGCGATTAGCAAATAGCGAATTCATAGTTCTGAACTGTTTCTTATTTTCTTTCAAGAGGGGAAAGAAATCTATGCCTTTTGGTGTCTGCACCCATAGCTGCTAAAGTTCTTCTCAAGAAACCGTTTTTGCCGCAAAGCTCCGCATTTTTAAAGAAAGAAAGCTTCCGTCGGAACATCATTTCTTCCGGCAGATCTAGCTATCATGAAGATCTTCCCACAACACTGTAAAAAGCAACTAAGGTATTGCGGCGAGAGACAAACAAAATCCTACCACGAAACCGTCAAGATGCCTCAAGCTCAACCAGAGTTGAAGAAGGTATATTTGCGAAAACTTTCCCTCAGTCTCTTTTGTCTATCTTCACTTTGCTTGCCTCTCCGTATGCATTCATAGTACTATAATACTTACTATACGTGACCGTTGATGTTCTCCGTATCATACTAGTATATGGAAAAAAGGCTGTTCGTCCAACTGAATGGCAATCGCAAAGTCATTGGCGTGCTTAGAGGCTACGATGTAAGAGCCCGTTTCCTTCCCACTCTCATGACCCATATTTATCTTTTGAACGTATTTTTGATCAGGGCTGGACTAACTATACCCCTGGCCTTTAGGTCTTTATGAATATTGTCCTTGATGAGGCTTTTGAGGAGAAAAATGGGGGCGAGAAAGTCAAACTGGGCATGGTGGTAAGAGCAAACATTACCTGTTTCTAGCCTACTCGTCTTTGATTTGCGATCTTTGTTTTTCTCTGTTTAGTTATGTTCTGCCAGGGCACGTTAGCTAATATCTAATTTCGACAGGTCATTCGGGGCAACTCAGTTGTAATGCTTGAGGTTCGTATTTATTCCATAATTCCGTTTATGCCTAAACTTCTCTTCTTTATTCCCTCGTTTTCAGTCTCTTTCCACATCCTCCAAGTCATCGAATGACCTTATTTTATCTTCTAGGCCTTGGAGCGAATAAGTGATAAATAAAACAAGCACGGAAACTTCCAGAGCACGCATTATGAAAGAGTTCTTCTACATTCATTCTGGGCAATGACTGTTTACATTACGTTTGGGAGTTTATGAGTATTCAAATCTTATTAATCTGATACTCCCTCGTGGCGCTAAACCGGGACTACTTTTTTTTAACGGATATATCCTTGTGGAATTGACATAATCGCCAAAATTGGAACTTCTGATATTAGAACCATATTCTTATACTTCCTGTCCAATATTTGATTATTTGGTCTTGATTACTTCAAAGACCAAATAGTCTTATGTAGCCAAACAGTTCTTTTCCAGGCGGACATTCCGTGTCCTTTGCATACTGTCAAAAGAAAGGCCGGCGAAATCATAATGTACAATGCCTCTTCATAAAGCCAAGAAAAAACTCCCGGATAAATTACCGCCCCCTGTATTAATAATAAACGCACCGAAACATCACCGAAAGTAGATTATTCTGATCGGTGGGCAAATTTAATTTTTAGTCTCAACCCGCCACTGCCTGAAGGCGTTGAAGGTGTTGGCATTGCCGACTGCTTTGGGTGAGTTGCTGAGGGCATGGTGATGGATGTAGGAATATGCAACTTGGAAAGCGGCAGAGCCCCGGGTGGTAGGTTTGAGGACGAGGTTTTCGGTCCATGCTTTGATTGCTTGAACGTGATTCTGGGAGCGGACGGAGGCAATGGTTGTTCCTCGCGCTTACGCTTCGTAGAAGGCGCACTGGCATCCTTTGAAGGCATGTGTATCGTTCGAATGGATTTGTAGAACCGCAGTTTCGCCTTTGGAATGTTAGCCAAAGCATAGGATAAGGAAAGGTTAAATGTGTGGGTAAATGTACGTTGCCCAAATGTTGCACTTTCCAGCGACGAGGATACTTCAAAACGACCTTGGCGGAAGTTACTGGGTCATATAAAATCTTGCACAGGTCAACAAATTCGGAAATTTCCATAAGCCCGATGCAGGTGGAGTTGCATGCCGCCCAAATAGATTCTCTAAGCATTACGTTGCCTGAGAGCTCCTTTTTAAGGGCATCTAGCGCGCCCGGAACCGTTTGCCTCCGAGCTAAGTCGGCTTGGCGAACTTCGGTGGATGATTCTTGCTCGATTATCACGTTGTTATGCTGGGGTTGTGGCTCTGGGATTTGTGCATGGCCAAAAGCTACTAGTGCGAGTGCTCTGCCAAATAACGAATGGAGCCCATACCGGATTAGAGGTGATGTATCAGAGGACATCGTATACATGAACCATCTTAGAAGTTCAGGCACCCGGAAAATATCCAATTCTATGAGACAATCGAACGCTTCTAATCGCAGTAGGTCGAAGGTGCCTACCCTAGAATACTGTAGGAAGTGCATAATATCAAGGTCTACCATCTTTGCTTGCGTGAATCGGAGTTGACAACGAAGAGCCGTTCGCGAGTAGATATTCTGAAAAGAGCCGGACCACTCATCTATTCTTCGATACCGATCAATCTCGGCGATAGAAGCCTTCTCGATCTGTTCTTCTGCTTGGCGCTCTAGTTCACTCTCTATGTCGAAATCAATGTCCCCGGAAGGCTTCTCAACTCTCCCAAGGAGGGCGTTGCAGAGAGATCCCATTAGAGTGGCAATATAGAAATTGTCCGAGTACTATATTGCGAAATTAGTGAGGTCCCAATTCATCAAGAAAAATCATGCGCTAACTTCATTGTTTGAGTTGTCATTAAATTTCAGCTTATCGTAGAGGAACTGCCTTGCTCTCATCGGCGTTCTACCGCCATTATCTCGTATCTGTGAGATGCATTCTGGGATAGCTAGCTGAAGTAAGTATGATGCCTTATCCGAGAAATCATTTGAGCGAGTCATCGGAGACCCTGGTAGGCAGAATAGTTCCTGAAACGCCCTCTCAAGGTGATAAAGCCCCAACCACTCATTATCCTCTCTGGCGTGTTTAACTAGACCCTTCGCAGCAGCCGCGCGGATTCCGTGGAAGTATCTTCGATCCATAAGAGTTCGGACAAATATTGTCGATATCAATGCATGCTCTCGTTGGACAGCCATGAATTGTAGAGACTACAAATAGTCAGATTTTTTCTTTCTTTCTTTTAGACTTTTCTTTTTTTTAAAAATTTATTTTTTGAAGTTACAAAGGGGGTGTTGAATCCTCCTCGAAGCCTTAAAGGGAAACGAAACAGAAAAGAGGGGAAGAGAGAAGAGAGTCAAAAAAACAGTTGAAGAGGGAGAAAGACGGGTGGAAGAATGACTTACTTCCAATTGCGCGACAACATCCCGATCTTGCTGAAGCTGTGAGAGGTACATATACCCGGGCATCCCCAGGGTCAGCTTGCATATCCATTCGAAATCTGCATCCATACGAATCCATTCGTAGGATTCCTGGCCCATTCGCTCCTCGTCCTCTTTGGTCCAGTCTACTAACTTCCATTCCTGAATTTCTTCTTCGCTCTGCAAGACGTCTCCAAGACAGTAGAGTAGAACGTCATCCTGGGCTTCTGAAGTTGGATCGCCCCCTACAGCAGCTGCAGCACGTTCTTTTTGTCTCTTGTTTCTCTTGAGACGCTTGTACTTAGTATTATATGGAATATCAAACTTGGTGACACCCTCTTTGATTTCAACAATATGTTCGTAAGGAGTCCCGTCGGCTTCGTGGATACGAATCGTCATCGAACCAGTAAATATGGGTTGAACGGCACCGGCATATACTCCTCTTAACTCTTCCTTCACATCCCGCATGAAGGTGGGCTTCTCCAAATCCCGGGGTGGCTGATGCTCTCCCTGCACTTGTTTAATCATCATTTCCACCACCAGCTTCTTTTTATTAAATCGCTGGGTAGCTTGGAAGCGAGGACATCCAGCGCCATACACCCACTGTTGGAAAAAGGTGTCTAGCTTTACATGACCGAACCGCTCACAAGTCTTCTGGAATAGAGCAGTCGTTATAGCCCCATTAGGGAGGTCTCCCACGCGAGCATTCAAAAAGATTCGTGTAATGATTCGAGATATTGTTGCCTTCCCACTAGCTTTCGTGAGCCGTCGTTCGAGGATAAAAAGGACAAGAGGAGCCTTCAGAGCAAGGAAGTCCACCTCCGAAGGATCTAATTTCATAAGGTTTCCTGTTTCATAGATCGGCGGTCGCTCATAATCCAAATCGCAAACTTTATCCGACATCTGTTTGAGACGAAACCGATACTCGTTATTCCCACACAGCTTCTTCATGAACGTATCGGTGATGTAGTATGCCACGCCAACCGTCGCCCATGTATCCGAGGGTTCCTTCGGGATGATATTCACACCAATCCATTGAGATGCCAATGCATGGACAAGAGCTCTCGTAGAGTCGTACATAGGGTCGGTTACCTCTTCCGGAAAAAGCAAATGGCTGCTACAGATTGACAAGGATGCAGTGGGGATTGTCGTTTTAGGGGTGTCGTTAACAAAACAGATTTTGTAGCTCGAAAAAGGATAAGATCCATAGCTCAAAGAAAAGAAGTCAATCGCCTTGGCCATGGGAAAGCAGGTATTTCTAACCTCATCTGCCTTCCCTGGAAGACAGAACGCTTCTACGGGGATGGCGTTCTGCCCCAGCTGTTCATCTTGATCGCTCTCCCGAAATTCAGAGAGATTCACATATTCGAAAGGACCAATCGCGAAACCAATTTGCTGCGCGGAGAGTGGCGACGTGCAGGAAAACGAAACGGTCTTTTTGCTCTGGTCTTTCGGATCGACTATCTCATCGGTCATGTCACCCGAGCAGACGACTGTCAGGTCCAGCGTTTCATCTTCCGCTGCGATCAGACGTGGCCGCATCCCATTCATTCTATTTTTGGCTAGAAAATTTGCGCCGACAGCTTCTCGGCTTTTGCGATCAAACAAGTCTCCAAGGGAGCATGGGCATTTAATGGAGATATCCCATGTGCAACGAGAGGATGGATCGTCAACGCAAGGAAACAAGGAGCATCCAGTACCAAGGCCAAACAAATTTGCCGTATACACGTGGGGATAGCATCTGTCCACACCGTCCACCCCCACAAATTGTAGACCATCCCGGATATTGTCAATAGTAAACTCGGCGTAGACATGCAAGGCCGTGAAGCGCGGAAGCGAAGTCTCCGCCGTTCTCGAGCTCAGAGGAACATCAGGATCATCTGCGGTTCCAGCTGCTCGCAAGGCCATCTGATTCTGTGCCTCCACGGAGAAGGGATCTAGCTCTTCGATGCGCACACTCTTAGGAATGGTCACAACCAACGCCGGCTCCGGCTGACGTCTCAGCAGCGGGTCTAGCTTCACCGATAGACGCTGATAGTATTGAACGCCATAGAGATGGAGGGAATCATACGGGTTGGCGTACTTCGTCGTCGGGGCCTTCCCACTGACATTAAGCCGCTTTAGTTCGCCTTGCCAGAAGTTTAAACGGATGACTCGGAGGTCCTTGTAGTGTGGATGAATGGTGATCTCCGTCTTGCCCTTGAGGCTTCTATTTGTCAAATCGATCTCCAGTTCCAGCTTCTGGTGCGCGACAGAGAACCCCAATCCGGGCCACATTGGGGGTCCCGGTGTTTCGACGACACCCGGCATCTTGAAGCGGCTTCAGTGATCCCCTGCGCTCCGAGCGCTGCGCGTAACACGTGTCTTCATATCTAAGCTGCAGTGTACTTGGTTGACGTTCCTAGAGTTGCAGGATGTCAGGAGATGGATGGTGAAGGGGAAGTCGAAACTCAGGATTGTGCAGTGACTGGCGTTGCTCACAATAATGAACACCAATAATATAAGACTGGGAGTCCTTCATCTGAATAGTCAATAAGAGAGTCATGCAAGCTCCAAGCTGACTCACTATTAGAGAAGCAAATGGAATTCTCTGTGCCAGCCTGACTCACAGTAATCTTCCCCGCCATCAGCTCATCGTGCAGAAGCTGCTTTAGAAGAGTTGCGAAGGGAGAAAAGCACGTGATAAGCATTAGTTAGCGACTAATTAGGTAGGCCTCAGGAACCCCAGAAGCTCAGGCCTGATGAGGTCTTGCAACAAACTCACCGCCTTTCGATGAGCTATCAGGTCCGGTTTAGGAAACTTCCGTGGATTCTTCCTTGCCCTTCTCTCTTTTCAAAAAAAAAAAAGAGAGCAATCCCTTCCAGTCGTTCCTCCTTGCGGGGCATAACCTCTACTGAAGACACCATGGCCTAAACTACTTTACCGCCCTTGATCCCGTAATAATAATATGTACACCACCACAACATCAGAGAAGGAAAGAACTATGAATACAGTCTTCAGGATGGTCCAAGGTTTGTCGACAATGAGGATATACTGCCGGGTGTTAGCAAATGGTGAGACTAATCATACATGATGCATCTACTAGCGACCCAAGATTCGCTCTCGGACAATGTACTGGTGCATCTGAAGAGCTATAAGTACTCTAGTGTGGACAAGTCGCTGATCTCACGATATATTCTCAAGCATTACGTACCATTCAACCCTCCCTCCGTTCCCTGGCTGTAGCGATAGCTGACGAAGTTATCGATACTCAAGTGGAATGCATTCGTGGAGCTACTGCCATTATGGCTGGCTCCAAACATGGTCACCCTACTGGGCTTTGTTTTTGTCGTCGTGAATGTGGCGTTTATCGAACTCTTCATGCCGGATCTAGTTGGGCCGGTAGGGATGTCCTAACTCAAGCCTTCAACGCGGGACCTCTGGACTAAAGCAGTCCCTTCCACCTAGGGTCCTTCCTGGCTGTATTATAGCTTTGCCTTCGGAGTGTGGATGTACGTGCGAATGCCTTTTGACACCCAGGCTCTGCTTTCGTAATGCCGGTACTACGAATGGCTGTCTGATTTTGCTGAACAATATAGGTATTCGACCCTGGACAATGTTGATGGGAAGCAAGCAAGACGCACCGGCACCTCCAGCGGTCTCGGGGAGCTTTTCGAGTCAGTAGACGTGCTGCAGATTGTTCGCAGAACTGACGCTGATCCTGCACAGTCATGGAATTGACTCGCTCAATTGTACCTTGGCCAGTCTGCTAGAAACCGCGGCCATGGGTCTGGGGGCATCGAAAATGGGGGCCTTTACGGCGCTGGTACCCTGTCTGCCGATGTTCTTCTCGACATGGGAGACCTATCACACTCACACGTTATACCTTGGATACTTTAATGGACCGACGGAGGGTTTGCTCATTGCTATCGGGATCATGATTGCCTCTGGATATTACGGGCCCCAAATCTGGCGAACTCGGTTAAGCGATCACCTCGGCCATCCGGAGCTGTTTGATGAGTATACCTTTTTGGATTTCTGGGTCACCATCATCCTTTTCTCCTTTCTAACTGCTCACTTGCCGGCGTGTGTCTATCATGTTGTTCTTGCGCGGAAACGCCAGAAACTACCGATTCTACCTGTGTTCCTCGAGTGGGCACCTATCACAGTTTTTACCGGCTCGATTATTGCTTGGCTCTCCTCCCCGTACTCTACACTGCTGATGGAGAACCGGTTAGTTCTCTTTTGTGTGACCATGTCATTTGTCTTTGGACGGATGACGACCAAGATCATCTTGGCGCACCTAACCAAACAGCCATTCCCGTACTGGACAGTGCTGCTCACTCCGCTTCTGGTTGGTGCCTTCATTGGAAATCTGCCCCGTTTTGGCTTGCCCATGGTCAGCGCAACATTCGAAGTCTGGTACCTGCGTGGCTACTTAGTCTTTGCGTTTCTTGCTTACATGCATTGGGCGCTCCTGGTCATCAACCGAATCACAACCTATCTAGGTATCAACTGCCTGACCATCAAGAAGGGTAAATCGGTCGCTAGGGAGAAAGCGTACCGCAGTTTTGGAGAAGGCAGGCTCGACGTTTTGAATACAAGAGTGGATAATTTGGATGGAAAGGGCGGCGCAAAGAACCAGTAGCCCAATCTATTGAAATGTAGATGTGCATATTCCACTGGTTCTTGGAGAAAGAAGAGGGGGGGGAAAGAGCGTTTAGAACACATGTACAACCATTCAGATGGGTAGAAAAATAACAAGGATAGAAAAGAATAATAGATATCGTAATAAATAATACCTATCATAGATAGCAGATGCCAGATTGATTGTTTCCCTTCTCTTTCTTTTTTTCTCCCCTCTGTCACCCGGGATACTCAACAGTACCTATGGTTGGGGACGCCTTAAGCCGGAGCAAAAGTA
>NPHW01006322.1:183-20566 GCA_002240705.1 Elaphomyces granulatus | reverse complement strand
CCAATCCAATTACTTCACTGATGAGTCTGTCTTGACAAATGCAGTTGCGACTGCGCCCTCTGGGCAACCAATGTTCGTAGTCTAGTTTCACCGACCCACCCGTGCGTTATAGTAGGTGCAAACTAGACTACCAATGTTCGTCTGCTGCCGTTCAGAGAAGCAGTCACTATTCACGGATCCTCATACCGCTACCAGAGTGCCTTAATAATGGAGAACCACCCAGGAACCATTTATACTCTGCGGGTATTACCGTATTCCGGCTAATATGTACCCTCCAAGGGAAACCCAAGTTTTCAATCAAGGCATAAAAGGGGGTATTCTGCCTGAAGAATTCAGATGTCGAAATTTGTTTTGGGACGTATTGTAACCACGCAACTTTAAACGGTTCTATATGAGTTCCAACTGAACATTTGTTAATAAGTAATAATAAATGGATATTTCAAGAGGGAAAACCCATTTGATTCCCATCTCTGGGATCATTTCTTTTAGAGAAGGCCTACCTCCACTATGATCATATATCATTGGCGATGACTACATGTACATACATACATCGACCACCTATGACCTCGACGAAAGCCCTAGCGATGAAGCTATCCTGAGAAGATTGTTGGATGACTTCATCTAAAGTACATAAAAGAACGGGCGTCTCGCTGCAATCTTGAATCAGGGAGACTTCAAATCAAAACACCAATAGCTCGATCGCGCAGATCCTGCTAGCAATCATAGCACGTGCCCTATATGAATCATGTCCTTGCAGTTGATGCGAAGAGTGGACAAGTACCAACCACTTCCAGATTGCAGTGTGTACAGTGTACTGTGCACGCAGAGACGATCAGAATAAATCATTACAAGCAATTATTTGTTTCACGGGAAACAAACCAAGAGGACTAGCAAAGAAACCCCTGAACGACCGGAGCGAGAGGGGGATGGCGTTGATAATAAAATCATCCCATCTTTTTCCACCATGTCTCCATACACTTGCAGATAGGGGAGTTATGTGAATGTAAGTCTGAACCACTCTGTCCAGACGTACAGCAGCTCTTACTCAAATAATGGAACAACTTCGGCACAAAAATGATGGGATTGCCGTGTTCAGACCTACAAGCAGTCGACTCGTCTTTATTCCTGCGTGGGCGCCCGAAGGGATCATGTCAGGGACCTGCGCAGGTACCTGGTTCGCGGAAGCTTTACTCTATTACTTGACGTGCATCCGAACAGCATCTGCAGCTTGCCGTTGAGGTGCTTAAGTTTCTCCCAACCTTCGTTGTAGTGTCTCGGCCCCTTTATCACCTAGATCCTCGTCATCCCGACTCCCTGCTTCGCTTCATATGTTGTTTTAAGTTTTAGTCAGAGCAGCGTCGAAGTTTTTGGATGAAAATGGACGATTCTAACAACCCAACAGATCCCAGCAGCCACGCCGCCACCAGGATCAGGTCAAGCTAGCTGTCCTGCATGCATGCATGCATGCAGTCTCCGGCGCGTTTGCCTCAAGTCATCATTCGTCCAGGGAAAGTACCCTATCCTCCCAAGAGAAGTGCAACAACCTCAATCCATACGCGAGAGATAGAGTAGCTCACAGTTTGAAAAGAAGCCACGGTCTCTACCTTGGTCGAACTTCCGTGGAAGCATGAATGTATGATTATGTACACCGATGAATGACGATGCCATGCATGATGGGTCCAGGGGTGGAGCCCTCCAGCCACATCCGCCATACGTATAGTCCAAGACGGGGCTCAGTAGTGGCAAGTCACACAATTTGAAATATCGAGCCTTTGCCGCATAGCCAACGCAGACGGATGTTTGTTGACCTGTTTTCGGCACCGCGTTGCTGGAGCATGGGCATGGGCCAACCGACGTTTTAGTAAGCAAATTGTGTGGTGTAGAGTACATATTAGTTATGTACAAAGGCATTTCTTTCGAACTTCTGGGTTCTCTCATGAGTCATCTTCCAAGTCTCTTTCGCCCCTTTCTTGACGCCATCAGTGAGTCACAGTGACCGGTCAACATTGGTGTCTCGGAGGTCAATAATAATAATAATAATAATAATAATAATAATAGACAGTAGGTGGTCTATACGATAGGAATCGAGAGGACAAGTGTAATAAGGATCCGGTGACACACATCCAGGCTTCCTGCAGCAGGGCAAATGTAGGCTTTCACTTTCACTCTGTCCATGATCCACCTGCATTGTGCTTTTTCTGGCATCCACCCTGCAGGATGTTTCGCAGTAGCTGCGGCGACCGTGCACTCTGTTTGGAAGGAGGAAAGGGAATTTGCGGAGGACGATTGTGCTTCTCTTTAATAAACCCCATCTCAGAGAAGAGTTATCGCGAGACGTCATCCCGCTGAGATTCTCGATGGAGACCATCATTCATGTTCTCACTATTCCATATCTAGTTCCATGTTGATTCCTATGCCTTGTTCGTGCCGGGTGACGATATCCATGTTTGATATTGCGTACCACTGTTTGTCGAACCTGTAGGCAGCCATGGCGACGTGGCCGGGCAGTGCGGTTGTGATCTCGACGCTGTTTTCGCATTTCCCTTCTGGTAGCTTTGCGGAGCTGGTCTCTTGTCGGTGGCTCTTGTCAGTCACACCTCTATGCACCTCACCGGATCTGGCCTGTGTGAGATGCTCCGAGATCCTTCTATGGACGGAGAAATGACGGACGAAGGAGGACGAAAGACAAGTGAGGGAGGACGGGAAGGGAAAGGAAAGACAAAGTTGGGGAGAGGATAGAGAACGGAGACAGGGTTGAATGCTGGGATGCTTGCTGGATGCTGGATGCTTGGATGCTGGATGCTAGATGTGAACGCTGAGTCTGAGTGCTGAAAAACCGGACGCTCAAACGGACGGAGAAGGGTGGGATCGAGAGTCAAGATTCATTTCGACAGGTAGCCATGTACATGTTTTATCCAAAGAAGGTATATGTATGATATAATAATAATCCATGGATGTTGAAGGTTATGTTAAATAAACTTGTTAAAAAGTAGTAATCATCAACTTGAACCTTAAGCTTACCCAATTATTCATCTTGTCTTCTTGTGTATATAATCAGCTTACTCTCTTCTCTCTTCATTATTAATCCCCTCTCGTTCTTCCTCACCTGAACGAACTCCTGAGAATCACCATCACTTTCTCTCCGCAAGCAACCTTCTTCTCAGCCTCCCTTCCCCTCTCTCCATCTGTCCGTCTGAAATCGTAGAATAACCAGTCGGGTGCTACAGCTGACCGTTGTGAAACTCTTACTTACTCCAACCGAGCTATAGTTGTAACTCTCGTCGTTTGGGAGGAATCCTGATAATTTCGTTCTCCCTCCCTCTTTCGTCCCCCACTCTCTCTCTATCAAATACCCCGCGTACAACTTTCCACCTGCCCCTCCGTCTCCCACGACAGGGAAACTACACTGTCAACCACCAAGAACGTTCAGCAAACAGACAGGACAGGAGCGTACTGTGACGAAGATATCAAAATGTGAGGCCTTCCTCTTTGGTTAACTCTTTGACATGACCCGGCATTTGAAGGACCAGAAGCTAACCCAGGTATCTCGACGGCTAGGCGGATCACAGTCAGCGTCATCAAACCGGACCAGTCGGATGCGGATATCATCAACCTCGACGTTGCAGGAGACATGACGATCGAATTGCTAAAGGCGGTCATCGAGAGTGAATCCAACATCCCTCCCGCGGCTCAGAGGTTGGTCTACAACAACCGGCTGCTTAATGATGATACGCAGACGCTGGACCAGGTGGGTGTTCGGGAAGGGGACATGCTAGGCGTGCATATGAACACTCGTAGACAACCACCAGGTGGCGGTGCCGTGGGACATTCGAATGCTGGTCCCCAACAGTCCCTATCCAATCGACAACAGCCGGCTCCGGACCCCGAGACGATACGATTGCATTTGCTGGGAGATCCTCGGGTCATGGAAACAGTCCGGCGGCAGAATCCAGAGTTGGCGCAGGCAGCAGAGGATTCTCAACGGTTTCGGGAGGTGCTGTTCGCCCAGCAGCGGCGTGAAGCCGAAATGGAGGCAGAGAAGGAGGCCAGGATTGCTATGCTCAACGCAGACCCTTTCAATGCGGACAATCAGCGCGAGATTGAAGAGATCATCCGGCAGCACGCAGTGACGGAGAATTTGCAGAATGCCATTGAGCACCATCCAGAATGTACGTATCTGTCATCGTTGACCAAGACTACAAGACAGCCGCTGACGGAGCCCCAGCATTTGGTCGGGTGACCATGCTCTTCGTGCCAGTGGAAGTTAACGGGCGGCCGATCAAGGCGTTTGTTGATTCGGGCGCACAGGTTACCATCATGTCCCCAGAATGCGCGGCCGAATGTAACATTATGCGTCTCATAGACCGCCGTTACGGAGGGATTGCGAAGGGAGTAGGAACAGCAGCGATCATTGGTCGCGTCCACTCAGCCCAGCTTAAGATCGGAAACATGTTCCTTCCGTGCTCCTTTACGGTGATGGAAGGAAAGCATATTGATTTGCTCCTGGGCTTAGACATGTTGAGGCGTCACCAAGCCTGTATTGACCTAAAAAAGGGCGCTCTCATTATCCAGGATGAAGCGGTTCCGTTCCTTGGAGAGGCCGACATCCCAAAGAAAATCCAGGAAGATTTTGAAGATGAGCCCATCATCCGGGGTGCAAGTGGTGCGGAAGTTGGAGCTCGATCTGGTGCCGTTACTCATCAGGCTGACAATGATCAGCCTCCAGGAGATGTTCGTGGGATCGGATTTTCATCCAGTTCAAAAATTAATGCACAGCCTTCGCAGACGGCGGCCTCACGATGGTCTCCGGAAGTAATTTCCAAAATCACTGAGCTGGGATTTTCTCGCGAAGAGGCTATCCAAGCTTTGGATAAGGCCAATGGGAATTTGGAATATGCAATTGGTTTCCTAATCTAGGGCTCCCTCACTCTGATCTTTCCAATCATATCATCGACCATCAAACCAGACCATGTCGCCCTTTCACCCCTATCTATGTTGTGTTTTTCAATTTTTGGCTATGTGGGAGGTAGTCCTACTGAGCTTACGTGGCTCTGTTTCTTTCCCTTCCCAATTAATGAGCTCTTACGTGTACCATTTCTTGTCTCCTACGTGCATTATCGCGAAACCATTTCCATATGTGGAAGATCTACCGTTCTGATGTCATGTATACTACTTGGATCTTTGCCTTATGAGCTGTATGTCGCAGTTAGAATTGTCCCATATTCAGCGTGATTGAAAGAGCATGTCACCCGTCAAGAATTCAACGAGCCATATTTTTTAGTTGGATATTATATCAGTGGATTTTTGGCTCCGATGCTACGTTGGCAAGACAAAACCAGATCAGGACTTACAAACATGATATAAATAACACATATTATATAACAATGAGTACATGCATTTGAGAACAATCAAATAAAAAAATAAAAAAAGTATGTCTTGGCAACACCCTCTATCTTTCTGTCTGCACGCAATCATTTCTGCCGTTGTAAAAGAAAACAGGGAATTCATTCATTCGACCTTTCTCTTCCGGAGCAATTGGCTTCTCAATCTGAGGAACATGTCGATACCCACCATAACAGCTGACGACTGATTAGCATCGAAAGAATCTCACGAGGAAAATGCAGAGAGCGCGCCCAGGTACATACCGTATCCTATGTAGGGGGCGTAGATCATGGTAAGATTGTACTTTTGGGTCCCAGTTCGGTCAGTCCAACTCCACATTTCGATTAAACAAGTCAGCGTTGTGAGGAACGTCTGCGTAGCCCACAAGATCAAATGGAGCGGAACCAAGGGATCATCTGTATAATCAGTATTATATTATTATCGTCCATTTCCAAGTCGGGTTCACAGTGTTTATTATAATATATCTCACTAGACCCGTCCAGTCTGACCGGCGAGAAAATGGGAAAGCAAAGGAAAGAGCAATTTACCCCTGAGCAAAGCCCCAACGGCCCAAATGCTTATCGGGAGATGGTACACAAGCTCCATAAGGCAGAATGCGACAAACCAAGCGGGCGGGTTCTCAAAGAACTTGTCTTGATAATTATCTTTGTAGTAATTACGGATATCCACATGCAGCTGCAGTGTCAGGCCAGGCGGATAGAAGGGCACAAGGTCAACCACTTTTGTTCAAACCCCTGCCACCCCCATTATCATTAGGGGTGGAAGGTTGGAATTAGCATTCGTTAGTCAATTTTGAAATAAGGGACGAGTTGATCGGGCTTTAGGGGTGGGTCTGGATTTCTGGGGATGAGGTAGAAGAGAAAAGAGGAGAAATGGACATATAAAAAAAAAATCTCCCTTTAGATTAAATAATAAACAAGACAATGAAAGACAAAAAAAATCTCCATGTCAATAATGACACATATAACCCTGAGAAAGGAAGGAAAAGGGAGAACACTCACAATAGAGAATAATTATATGAGTGACGAAAAAAATTAGATGTAGGAGGTCGAGTTTGCGATTCCAGATAGAAGTCGGTGCTGACGTCGTCGCCGCCATGTTTACTTTTTACTTGCAGAATCAGCTCTGGAATAAAAAAACTTCAGTATCCTAAATTAAACGACCGTCGACCTGTGAGGTGTTAGAGAGGCACCGAAGCGGATGGATGACTAGTTGATTACTATACTAATGTATCATATGTAGCATGTATGTACGAGGTATATATATATCAAAAAGGTTATGATATGATCGCGAAGAGCAGATAGTAGTCGAAATTATTAATAGTTGGAAGCGAAGCCTCTTGTTATCCAAGATATGTAGTAACCCAACCTTCCTAGGTAGTTATGTTAACCCCTGCATGAAGCCTCGGAAGCGGTTTTTTCTAGGCATAATCTTAATACTACCAGGGTCCAATCAGGGTTAAAACTAGCTTTATTAGTCCAGCTATATACTACATTAGCTACCTATCCGATTTTCTTTTTTAAATGTCATTATCACATTATTGCAAAAGTTTTACTGTGCCTAGAGTACCTGATATTAATATTATATTAGGTCGCCCTATATAGAGGATCTAAACAAAGATGTATCTATCGTTTTATTTAAAAGGGATTATTGGCCGCAGCCAGTGGCTTGCTGAAAGAGTACAAGTAACTAACTATATACGAGGTTGTTGACCAACGAACGGGCAATCAACCTTGGGTCCTTGGGGGTTCTTCAACCTCGCGAATGGCCATATTATTATCACTTGGACAAGGTACTAGTTATCATATGTATCATAGTAACAAGCTTTTGTTACCTACCTAACTTATAAAGTTGCATTGTTCTTATTAATATCATATCATAGTTGTTGTTGTTACTGTATTCTTTAATTTGCTGAAGTTTAATAAGCGGCCAACCTTGGGGTTATTTGCATTTATGTAACTATTTAACGTCTCTAAAAGCCAATAGGACGGGGGCCAAGGGATTGTTAAGGAGCTGCATTGTTGTTACATTCAACGAGCTGCATATGATATGTTATTATTATTGTCAGGCTTGTCGTTCGTTGTATTGTTTTATTATTGCTTCTTGAATGAAGCTGAAGGTATTGTTGTTGTTATTGTTGTTGTCGTTGTATTATTTAACGTCTTTAAAAGCGAAGAAGGGCTAAATAGCTGTATCGGCCGGCTACTACTAATAAGCAGATAAAGGTTAAATTTATGCATCCGGCCCAGTGGTCTAGAGGTATGATTCGATCTTTGGGATCAAATTGGTGAACCAATTACATACTGAAATGGTCGAGGTCCTGGGTTCGATTCCCAGCTGGGCCCGATTTTTTTTTTTTTCCTCGTTAGGTACATGCAATCTCCCCTTCCACATTAACGGGCCCCCATTGACTCCGTTCTATATATAGTCTAGCGCTGCGACCCTCCCAAGCAACCAGGTACCCGAATTCTAAATTTTGTACCTCTGTTCCTTTGGCACCATCTAGATAATGCCGCCAATGCTCAAAGCTTTTGACTATGGCTAGCATTTCTTTATCGTAGATAGGATAATTCCATTCTGAGTTACTGAATTTACGAGAGAAAAAGCAATAAATAGGGTGACGTGAAAGCACACCAGCAAGTGCAGCACGTGAAGCATCCGCTTCAAGGCGACACGGTAAAGAAGGGTCATAGTGACGAAGGATAGGTGCTATAGTAAAACGGTTGATCAATTCTTCAAAGGCATGTTGCTGTGGTTCTTGCCATTCATCGTCGATTAAGCCTGGTTTCCGGCCATTTTTCATCCCGGCGTTGAATCGGTTGGGCGATACGAGAAAAGTTGTGGATAAATCGACGATAAAAATTGCAAAATCCAATGAAGACCTGGATATTTCGAAACGTCTGGGGAGGATATTTCTTCCATTCTGTGATTGTCTTCACTCGTTCTGGGTCCATTCGAACACCATGTTCACTGACAAGGAAGCCCAGAAACTCAACTTCGTTTTCGAAAAAAGAACACTTCTTAGGATTAGCATAAAGTTAGGTTTGACGTAGCCGTTCCATGACTTGTTCGAGATGTCGACAATGGTCTTCATCGTTGTCAGAAAATATCAAAATATCGTCTAAATAAACTATACAGAAATTGTCTATGTATCCTCGAAGGGCTGCAGGCTTGCAGATATAAATAGAAATTCGTTCACTTATACAAACCCTCTTCAGGCTCAGGCAACAGCTCCAGATCTATTCGCAAGACAGGCTCCGAGCCAGAAGCGTAGGACCATATTTCTTCATGCATGATGAGCTCGTGGAATACAGACCTAGTGTCCAGAAGGAATGCTGAGAAAGTGCCGGCATTTGAACCATCTACTGGCCTTCTTTTGTCCTGCCGCCAGTATCCCCAGTCTTCCCAGTCTTTGGTAGAGGGATTTCCACCGGGATGCCCCGGGTCTTTGTCGTCTCCGAAGCCGCCACTGGGACGCTGGTAAGGGCGCCGGTCTACACTCGGAGCCGGTGGGATAGTAATACTGGCGACGTTGAAATCCTCGGGAAGCCGAAAGTACAGATCGTGAAGAAGTCGCAAATCTTTTGATGTCTTCCTCATTAAACTTTTCAATCCGAACGCTGTCTAACGAAGCAAACACCCTTTTGAAGGCAGCGATCGGTGCACCGTGCCATGGCCGCGGTGTAGGAGAAATGCTTGCAGAGAGGTTCCTTCAAATGTGGGGGAAGGTTTGCATGAATAAATGATCTAAGAAGTATCGGTGTATAAAGCCCGCCGATAGCGCCCTCATGGAGAAGCCCTGCATCCTTTGTTCATCGAGGCATCATATTGTTTCCCGTTGGGGATCCTTCTTTTGGGGTCGCCCGCTGCCCGTTCCTGGGCTCTTCGCAGTCGACCCTCGCACTCGAACCGGATGAAATATTTGACATCAGTTGGGTAGAAAACCCAACCTGGATCTTCCGCGAAATCAAAATCGGTTTTACCCCACAAAGTGCTATAGCGTTGTGTGAGCTAGTAAGACCGAAATCTATGAAGCACCTTTCAAACAGAAGTTAGCTAGCAACTTTCTATGTACGTGGCAATAATAATACCGGCGTATCAGCCCTCCCCAACAATAGTCGGTTGGCAGGCACTCGAAATATCTGATATTGCCACCTTCGTGCTGACGGGAAACGATTGAGATCGCTAATGTCTAACGATGGTCTCCTCACCTTGCGTAGAAACGTGTCGTCTAAATCGTTTTGGCCGTCCATGATCCATTGCCCCGTCCATCTAATCCATCACCAGGACCGACCGTTAATAGATCTATTAAAGAAAGAAGAAATCTAATCGGTAGAAGGCGGATCCACCAAGGAGTTGGCTGGAAGTTAATGACAGCGACGATGCGAGGAACGAGCGGACTTGTTGCCTCAGGTAACCACCCAGGCCGTAGTTATTTACCCGCGGAACAACCAACACCCGCTCGGTCGCCCACAGTATGCAATATTAATTACCAAACAGTCAAGAAGTGCATCCCAAAGGCAAAAAAAATAATGGCATTAAGCACCGTCTGGATGCTACCTAAAAGCAGGGAACAATAGCGGAGAGACTGCCAACTGGAATCAAGCAATCAGTCACGTCGATTACATACTACACTGTCGCTGCCCCCCAAGCTTACCTCAGAACCCTCGTGCTAGCTCCCGCCCGCGGCACGTCTGAGGACACTGAGGCAACCCCAAGCTCCCGGGGCACAGCCAAACAAAAACAATGCCATCACAATTCCCCCCAAGAGGACAAATACAAAAGACAAAGCCCGGCGGAGGTGCTTGGAGGGATCAGGGCGGCAATCCCAGGAGTCCTGGTTGCTTAACCCCTGCGTGCTTAACCCCTGCGAAGCAGAGAGATACGTATCGCCATGGCCTCTTCGCAGCAGATGCTCCCTGAACAATAATGGCGACAGCGTTGGCCAGGCCCTTACTACCCAGTCCTCATCTATCATCTATCATAGCATCTATCATCTAGAGAGAAGAATGGAAGCAGTCTCTCCCATCCAGCCATCCCGAGAGGTTCTGAGCCCGTTGCCACTTACAACACCTATCGCTACCATCGGAGCTATAAGCTGAACTTATTGACCCTTTGTTGTTGACGGTGACGCGTACGAACGACGCGTATGAACAACCACGATATTGATGAACAACAACGTCGATAGCCCCAAAGTAACACAGTAATCACGTAAGTGATACTGAAGAATCAGAACGACACGTCAGAAACGCGTCGATACTGCGATCTCTAAAATGACGACGCAGACAACAGGACTTCCGCAACAGACGGATGTCACGCTTCCACTAATTATTCTACCAACCCCGCAGCCTAGAATGGCGACACAAACAACAGGACTTCCGCAACAAGTGGATGTGACGCTTCCATCCATTACCCTCCTAATCTCGAAGAAGGATTTCAATAATTGGAATATGATCGTCGAATCAGCATTAGAGACAAAGCAAATGGGAAATCCGATCAACAGTAACCTCCCACGTCCCAGCGAAGAGGACCCTGACTACGACGGATGGGTGACGGCCTCAAAGCTAGTGAAGCTCTGGCTTCTATCTCACTTGGGTAGTGAGATTATGACTGAGATCAGACATTCCGGAAACAAGTATCCGTTCACAGATAACCTCATGCAAATACTGAAACTTGAGATCAAAAGATTTCGTTCGAGGCTTGAGGCGACTAGACGCTCTTGGCCTGACAGTATGGAGTCAACAATGACGGAAGGACATCTGCAGATGCGCGGAGAAGTGGTTGACCAAGAACCAACATACAAGAAAACCGAGAATAACGGTCAAGATATCCAAGGAGGAAAACCACAAAAGAAAGCTATCAGGAACGCACCAGGAAAAGGTGAAGACATTGAGAGACACATTGTCACCTTGAGGAACCGTCAGCCAAAAGATGGCAACTGTGCATACTGCACCCGTCCAGGACATAGACCATGGACTTGTTACTATCTTACCGATGATCCACCGAGATATTGGAAACCGGATCAAAATCTTTGGGTGTATTCATGGGCGAAAAGACGCCTACAAAAGATGAAACAAGCACCCACATCGCAGCCGTCGCCTCCACCAAAGAGTGAAGAGGCGACCATCCCTACTTCCAACATGGCGCCTAGGGCGAATGAGAATCCGGGATTTTATTTCAGTTCTTTCTCCACATCTCTGGTAAACACTGCAAACAGCGACCAATACGAACAAGAGGATACATCGGTTATAGAGACACTGGCAACCGATATCTACATTGAACAAGAACCTTCTTTTGGCCGATCCGCGGTCCAGGACATCACCAGCAACTGGATTTCAGATCCGGGATCAGCGACGGAGACAGGTGAGATCAAGAGATCAAGAGATGTGACGTTCTAGGAGGATGATTCTTTTGGCTCAACAGGCCGTGAAGAGAACTCTGGGATGGAAGCGTCACATCTACTTGTTGCGGAAGTCCTGTTGTTTGTGTCGCCATTCTAGGCTGCGGGGTTGGTAAAATAATTGGTGGAAGCGTGACATCCGTCTGTTGCGGAAGTCCTGTTGTCTGCGTCGCCATTTTAGAGATCGCAGTATCGACGCGTTTCTGACGTGTCGTTCTGATTCTCCAGTATCACATACGTGATTACTGTGTTATTGTTGTTCGTCAATATCGTGGTTGTTTTTTGTCGATTCGGTCGTTCATACGCGTCGTTTATACGCGTCACCGTCAACAACAAAGGGTCAATAGGTTCAGCTTATAGCTCCGATGGTAGCGATAGGTGTTGTAGACCTTCGTCAGTGGCAACGGGCTCAGAACCTCTCACTGCTTCTATTCTTCTCTCTAGATGCTATAGGTAGTAGCAAATATAAAAGGCACAATCCTAAGGCATATATGATATTGGGGGTTGGACGAAGCAATTGGATATTTTGGATATCCGGATAAATTGGAATCCAGTCCGGTTACATCACTGACATTGTCATTGTTAGTCTGTATGCACAAATGTTCTCGGTGTCAGGAATCCTTGTCACTTCCTGTGATTAGTCTCTTGGTCTTCACCCTGCGGGCTACCTTTGTTGACCATCCTTGTACAGTACGACCTCGTACTTGGATCCAGTCATCCGTGGGTGCTCGAATCTACCACGGCTCGTAGGCTCGTACTTGGATCCAGTCGCCCGAATCTACCACGGACCCCTGGCCCTGGCCTGCTACAGGTCTCTGACCTTGGCTGAAGGATTCTATGTCCTTCGGGACTTGGTCCCAACTCGTGTGACTCTCAACCGTTGTGAAGTTGGTCTGGATGTCGGAGGGAAGCTGAATCTAAACGAGATTCCAGCACGAGTATCGACGAACACAATTCTTATCGAGAAGCGTACATGGCATAGAAACGTCCATAGTTTCGAACAAGAATAGAGATAAAACGGGCTCTTCGGTTTCTGTAATTCTGACCTCTCATCATGTATGTGCTGCTGAGTCCTCAGTATTACCTAGGTGCTTCTAGTCTCTTATCGCACCACTGCGTGGCCGCCGACAGAGGCAATTCTGACGCGAAGTATACGTAGGTGATCAGCCAAATCCGGAAAGTTGTAGTAAAAGCGATTCGAAGAATAGATCTAGACGGATTGATGTCCAAGCCTTGGGGTAAAGTGATGAAACAATTGATGGAGAATGATGAGAATGGATGTAGGTGAGAATGGAAGACTTGTATTAGAACACCCCGAGCGATGGTCAGGAGACGTAGTTGACTTCCTGGCCTTAACTATGACAGATTCTGCGAAGCAGCTAGCGAAGGTTTGTGGGTTCTAAATTTCAGTTTGTTGGATTTTTGGAGAATCCGAGGATTGCAAAGCTCGTTAAATTGGTTCCCTTGGCACAGGTTTCTGCTTGTAGAAGTCTACGATATATGAGGATGTAGACGGAGTTGTTACCCCAAATTGGCCTATAAGTGGGCTACACTAACATTTATTGAAACGTCGACCTGAGCCTCGTCCCAGTGTAGCGCCTTCGCAAAGAGGATAGAGATTTAGATTTCTTGTCGCGTGTCTAGTGGCCAGTATTGGACCTCTATGGCAGAAGTTCTAAATTGCCCGAATCACACCCTATCACAAAACCAAGATTCCGAGATCCTTTCCTTCCTTTCCTAAGCACCGCCAAAGACCAAAAGGCTTTGAATGTTGATTCTGCCAAACCCACGTTGGCGCAACAGTTCCCGGCCACGGTGAACCGGGAACTCGGCCACGACCATGATGCTGACATCCTCGGCGCCGATGCCAGCTTCATTTAATAGCTGTAGCACCGCACAAAGCGTCTCCCCCGTGGAAAGCACATCGTCCACCACTACCACTGACGCGCACTTAGGGACCACATCCCGCTCCATCTCGATCCGCTTCTCTTTCGAATTGTTGGATGCCAAAGACGTGATATGCGACGTGGGCTTGATAACAGAAACGGTGGGTGGAGGCAGCTTGCCAGCTTCACGAATCAGCACCAAGGGCACATCGACTCGCGAGGCCAACGCCGACGCATAGACAAAGCCGCCGACCTCACAACACGCCACCGCATCGACTTTGGCCCAGTCACCAGTGAAGTGGGTTTGCAGCAGAGACGTGCACAGGGCCAGCCCACCCGGCTGCTGGGAGATACCGAGCACGTGGCGGAACTCGATACCCGGGCGTGGGAAGTCGGGTACCTGGCGCACCATATTGGCTAGTCGCTGCAGGTCCTCGTGGACGAAGGGAAGCAGGTGATATTCGGCAAACCTTTTTGCCGCCTCGTTTCCGGTCGTGTCATTGTCGAAGATGAGACTGGGGCGGTAGTCCAAGGCCGTCAAATTCGACCCGTTATTGTTACTGTCCCTGTTGTCGTCACCATCGCCGTGGCACCCTCGGCGAATCCGCCGCGTCTGTTCACTAGCCTGGACGTGAACCTCGAGTAGCCTGCTGTCTGGGACCAAATGCGACAAGGTTGCGACTGGTGCCTCGTCTCTCATCCCGGTGATTAGCAGCACGTCCACATCTACGGCGCCGTACACCACATTCTGAAAATGCTCCTCTAGCAGCCGAGGTCGTTGCCGCACCTCTCCCTGGAAAAATGTCGTTAACGCTGGCCGGTGTTGCTCCTTGTAGGCACGGTCCCAAAGCAGGCGACTCAGGTCGGCACCGGTAGCCGCCGCGTATTCTCGCTTGATCGCATCGCTAATGCTGACTGCACGCGCCGTGAGGCTTCTGTGGATGTGGCATCTGATGAACACGGAGACCCAGACGTCGGCACAATAGTCCTTGCCGGCGCAGCTTTCACCTGTGACAAGAATAATGATAAGCTTCTGTTCCATCGGTGTTTTCGGGAGCGGGCCAATCATTTTACGGTATGTGTTGACGAAGCTCCGTCGGCATAGCCTGAAATGGCCTTTAGTACATGGGGATTATTTCTGACCTTACCTATGGGGGTGTAGGCTCTGGGCCGGGACCCTTCACTAGACTAGATTTAGTAGTAGTATATAACTGAGAAAATGACCTAAATTTTATGATTGAAACAAGTATAGAACGCGGAGGTATATCAAAAAATAGGATACACCGTTCGATAGAGCAAATCCTAAAGTACATTGATGGACTTTTCAAAGTCATCGATGAGTGTGGTGTTGAGTTCTGCGATGAGGACCATTTCTAACCTAACAAAATATCATCAAGCCCTCATTCCACTAGCCGGGGTGTTTTGTGGGGCTAGTGCGAGGGCCTGAGCGGGCAGGCGTAAGCCAGCACATTATGCGGGTCCAAGCTGTGTTTGAGACGGGCTAGGCGCGGCCGGTTCGGTCCAAAAGCCTTGGCCGCCAGCGGGGCATCTCTAGGGTCCGGTCCAAGGTCGGCGCCGTAAGCTCCGCTACTCAAGGACAACAAGTCCCCAGCGACGTTGTAAACCCACCGCACGGCAGATCGTGCAGCTTCGGTGCCATCTTGATCGCGGGGCCAGACACCGGTTATCACGCAGGCAAAGTCCCAGTCTCGACAGCCAAAAGCAGTGGCATCGGCCGCAACGTCGCCGACCGCTCCGCCACCTTGCAGCAGATGGAGATAGCAGAGTGGCGAGGGACGAGTCTCAACGGCCGCCACCAAGCGGTCGGCGACGTTCGCTTCTCCGATGCGTTTTAAGAATAAACATCGCTTAAACGAGGAGGTCTTGCCGCCGCCGTGCCCACCGTGCATCCCAGAGATGTACATCTCGGCCTCGAACAAACTGACGCCGTCCACGACTTTGAAATCGTCTTCCAGTCCCCAAATTGCACCTATGGGCGTGGGCGTGGGCGTGGGTGTTGCAAAGGTGAGCCTAGTCGTGGAAGATTCGAACATGGTCACGCCAAGATGCAGCTGGCCGGCGTCCCAGTACAGATACGCGTCTGCGGAACAGTTCCAGTGGAGCGTCCTGGCGACGAGTTTATCAAAATCGCTGAGCCTGAGCCGCGCCTCGAGGTTGTCACTCAGCGGGACAACCCAGTTTCGAGTCAAGTAGGTCGGAGCCGCGTAAGACTTGAAAGTCACGCTAACCACGATGCCAAAGTTGGTCCCGGCGCCTTTCATCGCCCATAACAGATCGGCTTCGTTTTCCGGGCGAACGGCACCGGCCGGCCGGTGTTGGCTTGGTACACAGCCGACGCAGAGGACCTGGCTAGAGTCGACGCTGACCACAACGGCACCGACAATGGCGTCGCACGCGAGCCCGTGCAACCTAGCCAGGTGGCCAATGCCGCCTTGTAGCCACAGCCCCGCCCCCACGCTTGGGCGAGCCCCCAAGGGTACTGTCACGCCCGCCGCCATGGTCTTGCGGACGATATCCCCCGTTTTGCAGCCGGCCTCGGCGACGACCAAGGAACTGGAATCGGAACCAGAATCTCCTCCATCCTCCCCCGCCGTGAGAATGTGTACTTGGTCAAAGGCGCCCATGTCGACCGAGACAACGTTGGGCCAGAGACAGTGGCCGCTGTGACCCCCGCCGACGACGGTCAGGCCGACCTCATGCTTCAGAGCCCATCGAACGCACTGCTGGACGTGTCGGACCTCTGTCGGCCTAACAACCGAGGCGGGGCGATGGAAGCGAGCCTCCCGGTTTTTAACCGTCTTGTCCCCCTTCACCAATGGCACCTGCGCCGTCAGCTCCGGCAACGTGGTCGCATGTTGGGTAAAGGCCGCCATGACGTTGGGCGAGCTGAACAAGAGATGGTCTGGGTGGGCTTCCTCGCGGCGGCCCAAGGCGCGGCACACCTTACGCCAATCGACTCGGATAGCCTTGTCCACATCCACATCCTGCATGATAAACCCTGCGACAAAAGGAGCAAAACAGTCCAGTACTTCATCGTCATTTATCACGCTAACGACCCCAGTAGGGAAAGAAGCCGTTCGATGGCACACCAAGCCGTCGAGGTGCAGGGCCCCGTCGCGATGGAAAACCGCCACCATTCCGCCTTGTGGCCGCTCAACAAGCATTTCCAGCGCCCGTTCGATGAACCTGTGTTTGGGCTTCATGCCGTACATGCTGTGGCAGAATAGGATGATGTCGTATTTTTCGTCGTTATCCCTCGTACCGATACTGGTACCGCTCCCTATGTTGTCCTGCAGAACGAATGGAATTCGATGGATGTCGGGCGGGTTTTCCAGACAGGGCAGCGGGGACTCCGTCTCGGAGGTAGAGCAAAGGCATTCTTCCAACCTTGTAGCAAACAAGCCGTTAGGCTCGAATGCAGTGTATTTCCTGACCTTCCGTCTCAGACGGCCGGGAAGGTATCCAAGTATGCTCTTTGGGCCGGGTCCGATTTCTAGTGCCGAGATATGGATACGCGAGTTGAAGAGAGGGGCTAGCAGCTGAGATAGTTGAGGGATAATGAAGTCTTTGTACGTCATCCATTCTGAGCCCCGCACCAAGATATCGAAGCCGGCGCTGTACTGTGTGTCGGACAATGGTTGCTTCGGGGACGACGCCGTTGCCTTATTAGCTTTCTGCCTAAGGGCCTGCTTTAGGGAGTCGAGGGTGGCCATTTCAGTTCGGCAGGTGGCGACGATGCAATTATTCCTCAGACCTTCTTTTGAAAAGGAAAATAATAAAACAACCGGGGTGAGTCGGCCCGCGACTCGCTCCCTGCGCCTTGCCCCTTTCGGTTTCGGCCCGCCCCAAACTGAGCTCCTTAGTCTAGCCAAGGCGCTACTCTCCTGCGGGTTAGTGCCTACCCTTACAGCATGGAAATACTTCTCATCTGCCGATCTCAAATCTCTCCGGCCGGTCATTCAATGTCATAGCCCCTTCAAGCCAGTCAGTGTGTCCCCTCATGCTGAGGACCTCGAGGTGCTTCAGTTGATTTCCGAACATTGTCACTATGTTCATGAAGTCATTTATTTCGAGGTTTATTTTCATATGAACGAAGGTCCCTTCAAAACAACCGGAACAGCAAAACATCCAACTTTGCAACCGGATATCGATGCACATGTATCCATCATCGCTGCTGCATTGGCAAGAATGCTCAAGCTCCGGCGGCTTATTCTCAAGAATCACTGGCTTCCGCCAAGGGATGAGAAGACATAAAAAATGCTGCACTTTACGGCCCCCGTACCTCACGACATTTCCTTATGGCTGAGGAGAAACCATATGCCATTCCATTTAGGTGTGATTTCGGCTATGGTTATGGCTTCAAGATTATGCGTAACACACTTGCAATCTCGGATCTGCGTCTTCAATCATTTTGTGTTGATTATATTGATACTAACTCCGATCTCAGATATCCACTGCGTCTCGGTGGTCTTCATCTTCCTACATTCTCAAAAATGTCAGTCCGTGACTTGGAATATACCTGCAACGCTTTTCGACATCTTTCACAAGATTTCTCTTAGTTTTGACGGGTACACCACGTACTCTGATGCCGAACACAATCTTGCTGAAATACTTGCCGCGGCCAACAACTTGGAAGAACTAAAATTGAATTTCACTGTGATAGGTAACGAAATTTCGCCATTAAACCGCGTTTTGAGAACTTGTACATGGCCACGTTTGCAGTCTCTATATCTTTCTTGCCATTGTGCAGATGGTGAGGAACTTGCACATTTTGTGTACCACCATCGCAAAACGCTCAAGTCTCTGCATCTTTGGCAGATAGACCTCCAAGATGGCAACTGGTGGACATGGGTGAGGAGTGTCCAGCCATGGATATCATCCTCCCTTGAACAGATTGAATTCACGCCATCTTGGTATGAACAAAGAGAAATACCGTGTGGTTGGCGTACTTGGAAGATAGAATTGGAGTGCTGCCTGAAGAGTTATATCTTACTGGGGTACTATAAAAGGGACTGTTGTCACATATCTCGTTTAATATTCAGCAAGTCGGGCCGGACTGATGAAGAGGTAACAAAAATTCTCGGGAAGCCTTATGATATGCGAGTAACTAAGTGCTACCCTTTTTTCCTCCGAGAACGTGTTGCTGGAGAATACTATCTGTCGTGTCCAAAATGTACATATGTCAGTCTTGGGGCACGATCTGCCTTGTGCAAAATGTAGCAAAATGTGAGTCTACCTTAGCGGGTCAATATGGTTGTGTTGTCCGATGTACACATGGTGTTTCGATCTATGTCAACATAATTATACTCCTTTTAGTATTTCAGTATGTGCTTCCTAGAATACATCTTCCTTTACAATCAAAGGACCTAACGAAGCCGGCAAAGAGTCATAAAGCGGTTAAGACATTTAGCTTGGACCAAGAATCATGGTCAAATCTATAAGGAATGAGTCCCCTGGAGGCTGGATGCCGAACTTTTGAGGTGCTAACTTTGCTACGGATATTGAGGATAGACAATCCACGTCGGGATTCTTGTTCAAGTTAAACCGTACTTGCGTTTATCGGCAAAGCAAACAGCAGTACTCGCTTGTTCTACCTATGAAGCCGAATATGTCGGCCAGCTGCCGCCAGCTAAGAGATCCCTCTCCGCAAGCTCCTCGCTCATATCTCACGCTATACATGACGTGAACCACCGTACGATATCGGACTGCCAACTGCAGTGAACCCTGATGGTGACAACGGCGAGTGATATCCCTAACGAATGGGGTATACAACCCCGTACATACGCATGCGGCATGACCGTCGACCAAGATATTCTGACGAAGGAATTGCCTATTGACATCGAGGTCATACCGAAAATGGGTCTATGATAGGAAGTGGATAAGGAAAAGTGTTGAATCTGTTTTGGAGGGGCTCCAGGAGGAGCATATTGCTTTTAAAAGAGTGCTCCTTTTCACCCTTACTTTTCCTATGAATCCGTGTCCATACTACTAGTATGTTGTTGCAATATGTCGTGCTAAGCCAGGATAACACTTTTCTTCCCTGATGATTCCTTTTTCACCCTATATAAGGCTTTTTGGGTCTTGTTCCGGGGCCTTTTTGGCCTTTTTCACTCTACAAGAGTGCTTCTGTTACCCCATGTTTCACTGTCTGTGCCAATGTGCATGATGCTTATGAGTTGGCTCTCAGACGACTGGCTTTTCCTGCACACTGCTCCCGCTGCCTACGCTGCTAAAGCGTTAAGTTCTTATTACCTATTCCTCGGCGATGCCTGCCTCCATAAATTCCAATGCAACTACAAGCTTGGTCCTCGGCTCCCATCACTGCTGCTGAATAACAGTTTCATAGCTACTCCCTTCCATGGATACCAACACCAATGACGACTGCGTGCCTCTTTTCATGATCATGATTGATATCCTTGCAACTAATATTTCTGGCAAATTATCGGTCTTGGTACTCGGGGATTCTTTGCGAGATGGTCATTCCTTTATTCGGGTGACCTACCTAGATTTCAGCACTGCAGAAGAAACCAGGAACGGGGACTTGACGACTCATCTAAGAATCCGATGTTAGAATAAATCGGTATTGTGTACCGCTGCTAATTCTAACCGGACGATAATCAATTACTTGCCGAATGCAATACATTATGAAATCGGATCTCAATTACTTTGTCAA